>CAUYSK010084772.1:0-16172 GCA_963575035.1 Avahi laniger
TGTATTTTTAGTTGTCTGATTAATTTCTTTCTAATTTTAGTAGAGACGGGGTCTCACTCTTGCTCAGGCTGGTTTCGAACTCCTGAGCTCAAACAATCCGCCCGCCTCGGCCTCCCAGAGAGCTAGGATTACAGGCGTGAGTCACCGCGCCTGGTCTGTTTTTTGTTTTTGATAGGACAGTTTTTTAACACAAATATTTTTATGGAAGCATAATATGCATACCACAAAAAGCACACGGTTCCGAAGTGGATAGTTTGATGATGTCACAAGTGTATACATCCCCCCTAATCAGCCCCCAGAACAAGGAATAAAACATTTCAGACCCTGGAACCCCCAATCCCTCAGGGACCATTGTTCTGACATCTAACACCAACCTTGAACTTTTTTCCTTGTTTTTTTTTTGAGACAGAGTCTCATTCTGTTGCCCAGGCTAGAGTGCCGTGGCGTCAGCCTAGCTCACAGCAAGCTCAGACCCCTGAGCTCAAGCGATCCTCCTGCCTCAGCCTCCCTAAGCTGGGACTACAGGCATGTGCCACCAGGCCCAGCTAATTTTTTCTATGTGTTTTTAGTTTTCCAGCTAATTTCTTTCTATTTTTAGTAGAGACGGGGTCTCGCTCTTGTTCAGGCTGGTTTTGAACTCCTGACCTTGAGCAATCCTCCCGCCTTGGCCTTCCGGAGTGCTAGGATTACAGGCGTGAGCCACTGCGCCTGGCTGAACCTTTTTTCTTATTATTTATTTATTATTATTGTTTTGCTCAGGCTGGTCTCAAACTCTTGGCCTCAAGTGATCCTCCCACCTCGGCCTCCCAAAGTGCTGGGATTACAGGTGTGAGCCACCACACCAGCTGCGTCTGTGAACTTGAAATTTTGTGTACTTTTGTCTGGGCAGTGACTGTCTATGCTCGAGTGCAGTGGCTGTTCACAGGCATGATCACAGCTCACTGGAGCCTTGACCACCTGGCCTCCTTAGGATGATCCTCCTGCCTCAGCCTCCCAAGTAGCTGGGACTACAGGTGCGCACCATCACGCCAGGCTAATTTTTCTATTTCTTTTGTAGAGACAGAGTCTTGCTCTTGCTCACGCTGGTCTTGAACTCCTGACCTCAAGCGATCCTCCTGTCTCAGCCTCCCAAGTGCTAGCATTACAGGCGTGAGCCACTGTGCCTAGTCTGCCTCAACTATTTTCAAATGTACAGTTCAGTAGCGTTAAGTATATTCGTATTGGTTTTGACTGGAATCAAATGATCAATGGCTTGAGTTGTTCACTGTTACTGGGCTACCCTTAGGGTGGCTCTGTTTGGGACTTGTCGGTTTTCTGCTGGGTTGTGGGTCAGATCTCAGAGTGACCAGGAAGAGCCAAGGGCACCCCCTGTAGGCTATGGAGGAACGGCGGCCCCTGGCCCCCTCACTTACTGCTTCTTGGTGGCAGGGAGGAAGCCCACCATCTCCATGGCCTGCTTGAGTCTCTCGAAGTCGTGCTTCAGGTCTTCCCCATCTTCAATCTTCAAGTCATGCTGAAAAACAAAGGCGCTGGCAGCGTGGCTGTTTCTGGGCAGGCCAGGGTGGTGTGTGAGAGTGATTTTGGCTGGAAGTGACGAGGCCAGGCCCAGGACTCTGGGAATGAATGGGATCCTTTATGCCACCGCCTTGGAGCCTCGGGCCGAGGCAGGCAGCCTCTGACTTTTCGGCCGTGGCTGGGAACAGAGGTGGCGTTTGTGGCTGGGGCTCGGGGCTGTTTACCTGGTTGAGGTAGAAATAATCTTCAGGCTGCTTGAGCCGAAATTCTTGGCGCTCTTCCTCGCTGACACCAAGTAACAAATAATAAAACACGTGGTAGTTCCTGCGGGTCAAAATTAGGAGGAATAGAGTCGTTTATGGAGGCCACGCAATAGCTACTTTTCAAACCACTACTAATTTGCTTTGGAGACCACGCCAAGCAGTAAAAATGTACACATTTAAAACAATATGTCAATTCTTAACATGTCTTTAAAAAAATCAAACAGACTTCTCAAGTAAACAGATTTCTGAGGGACTGAGGGGAATGAGTTTGTCTCATCTGTCAATCAGGAATTCTTCTTCTAATCTAATCACACTGTGGGCAGACATCTGAGCACATACTGAGGGGAAAACCCTCAGGTTTTTTTGTTGGTTTTGTTGTTGTTTTTTGAGACAGAGTCTCACTCAGTTGCCCAGGGTAGTACAGTGGCGTCAGCCTAGCTCACAGCAACCTCAAACTCCTGGGCTTATGTGATCCTTCTGCCTCAGTCTTGCAAGTAGGTGGGACCAGAGGTACATGCCACCAAGACCGGCTAATTTTTAATATTTTTACTAGAGACGGGGTCTCGCTCTTGCTCAGGCTGGTCTTGATCTCCTGGCCTCAAGCAATCATCCCACCTGGCCTCCCAGAGTGCTAGGATTACAGACATAAGCCACCTCGCCCAGCCTCCTTAGAAGGTTTTCGGAGGAGGCACAAACAGGTGGCTTAGGAGAAGGTATGGACACAAAGCTTGAGGTCATAGGCCCCCTCCTGTGACAGCCTCCATGGTCTCCCCTAAAGTTCCTTGGACCTCAGGACATTTGCTTCTCCCTGTTGTAGGAACAAACGCAGACACGGTGCGGCATTCAAACATCCTCCTACCTCTCATCCTTCTCCTGAGAGACCAGGCGAGACTTTTCAAGCAGATATTTTTCGACGACAGCTCTGTCATTAAAAGGAAAAAAGAAGGAATAAAATGTTACGTTTTAGTATTGTTAAAATTGTTTTCTTAAATAACTATGTTTTTTATTTTTTTTGAAACAGGATCTTGCTCTGTCATCCTGGGCTAGAGTGCAGTGGCATCATGATAACCTGACAGCAACCTGAAACTCCTGGCTCAAGTGATCCTCCTGCCTCAGCCTCCTAAGTAGCTGAGACTACAGAGGCATGAACCACCACGACTGGCTAACTTTTATTTTTTGTAGAGATGGGGTCTTGCTATGTTGCCCAGGCTGGTCTCAAGTGATCCTCCTGCCTCAGCCTCCCAGACTGCTGGGATTGCAGGCATAAGCCACTGTGCCCAGTGTGTAGAACTGTGTTTTGTACAGTATTTAGTACCATGGTACAGTCAGCTACAAATTAATATTTCCTTTTGAATGATGTAAATACATGCTGTATAAACGTAATCATCCTAAACGTCACCTTGCCCTTGGACTACAATCTATAAAAATAAGGAACCCGGGCTGGCCCCTTTTTCTCCCCAGACCACATTCTGGCCAATGGATAGACGCAGAAGCCCAACATGGCATCATGTGAGACCCACCTTAGGTGGGCAGGAACAGCAATGACTGTACCCACTTGATCACACACAGGAAGGTCGCCCTGGATCCTACCACCTCCCCAGGCATCAAACGTTTCTTCAATTAAAAAATTTTTTTCCCCTGAATATGAACATCATACGTTTTCAGGGCACATTTGTCACAACAAAGAAACTGACATCAGCCAGTGCGGTGGTACATCTGTAGTCCCAGCCGCTGGGGAGGCTGAGGCAGGAGGATCGCTTGAGCCCAGGAGTTCAAGGTTGCAGTGAGCTGTGACAATGCCACTGTACTCTGGCTGGGGTGACAGAGTGAGACCTTGTCTTAAAAAAAAAAAAAAAATTCTAAGCAATCCAACTGACTGAACGGACCCCTTCTTGGCCAAGGGGACCCCAGAGAAACCTTAACTGCTCTGTTCCCAGCCACGATGGACCGGGAGGTCAGACGCGCCTCGTTATACCCCCTCCCTTTTCCGGTTTAGACAAAAGTGGCTGGTATTAACGTTAAGATGGAGATCGTTAAGACTGGCAAGATGGACTCTTCGTGGCAATTAGACACCAAATTAAAAACAGGACTTAAGGCCATGCCAGACCAGGGCTAAGTCATGCACTCCTACATTTAAAGAATTAACTATGTTCTAACTGTCACAAGGGTTTTCTTTTCGTCTAGCAGCTAAGCAAGCACTGGCTTCGAGATAAGCGATATTAAAACCATTGCAGCCCATTCACCAACAGATGCCAATTAACCGACTCCCACTCCTTTGTTCCACAAGCCGTAACTACAGGCAGGACTGGACAGGGGGCTGATTTTAGTAACTTTTTCCTGACAGGAGACCACAGACTGGCTCTGGCTGGTTTACGGAGGCGGGGCACTAAGCGCCTTTGTGATCCTCCTGCACCGTCTGGCGTACAGGGCTTCCCTGTCACATTTCAGTGTGGAGTCTCCACCCCAGAGTGAGCGTGGTCGCAGGGAACACGCATGTTTGTTCGATGCGTGCCTTAGAAGCCCCGTCAAGAATATTTCCAGCTCCTCCCAGAACCTAGTGAACGTGCATACGTAGCCGACCCACTCAGCATAAATCCTAGCTCTGTCTTCCGCTCCTCGAAGAGCCTCTGTTGGAAGTTACGCTGGTCAGGAAGGCCACGTCGCAGGCTCTCACCCTTTATATGAAGTACAGTCTCCTTTCCAAATTTACGGATCTTGTGATTTTTCAGCTGACAGAAGCACGGAGCAGCGCTTCAATCCTTTTTAATGGCTCAGTAATGTTCCACCATGTGGATGGACCGCATTTTGTTCACCCACACAGCGGTCGGTGGACCTCTGGGTTGTTTCCAGGCTTTAGCTACCTTGAATAATCCTGCTGCGGAAACCTGCACACAAGTCTTTGTGTAGATGTAGGTTGCCATTTCTCCTGGGCTAATACCTAGGAGTGGGATTGCTGGCTCACATGGTCATTCTATGTTAAACTTTTTAAGAAACTGCCCAGCAGTTTCCCAAGGCAGCTGCACTATCTTACATCGGCGGTGCATGCGGCTTCCAGTGTCTCCACACCCTCGCCAGCACTCGCTAGCATCTGTTTTTTTGGTTCTAGCCATCCTCGTGGGGGTGGAGCGATAGCTCACTGCAGTCTGATTTGCATTTCCCCCACACTGACGGCGTGGAGCGCCCTCTCATGTGCTTGTCACTCACATCTCTTTGTGGAAGTGTCTGTTGGAGTCTTTTGCCTGTATTATTATTTTATCCTAACTCACCTCATAGACAGGGTCTTGCTCTGTCCCCCAGGCCGGAGTGCAGCAGCGTGATCATATCTCACCATAGCGTTGAACTCCTGTCTTTTGTCTATTTTCTTATTGGGTTTTTGGTCCTGTTATTGAGTTGTAAACGCTCCTTATGTATTCTAGACACAAGTCCTCCTCTGGATCTGGGCCTTGCTTTTTCGTTTCCGTCACGGTGTCTTCTGAACTCAGAGCGGGGCTCTCTGACACATGGCAATACCTGCTTGCACCCATACAGTCTGGCGTTCTGCCACTTACTGACTGTTTTCTCTGTGCCAAGCAGTTAGTGTGTTTCCTCCAAATGAAGTTCTTGCAGCCCCCTCGGGAGGCATGTGGCGTCACGTGGGACTTGAGTCTGAGGGAGCTGGAGCAGGGGCCTGGGCATCTCCGCAGTCACACTCTCTCTCAGCACTAACCATGGTGACGGCGAAGGTTTCATAAGGACCCGCTAGGACTAGGTTCTAGATGTCACTCAAAGCGTTTCTCAGGGAATCTCCCTACCCGCTGGGGTGGCCACGGTGGCTCCCAGTGGTGCACACGGAGCTAAGGCATGCTGTCCAAGACCCTGTAGGAGGGAGGTGGCCTAGTGGGCTCCTTCCACAACCACCGGGGCTGCCATGGTCTAGAGGGGCCAGGCTCCTGAGGGTTCCCCCATCGCCAGGTGTGTGATCACCCTTGTCTGAGCCCTTTCTCGTTATACAGGAGACTCAGCTGGTGCCTGAGGGGTGGCAGGGCCTGGGGACAGCATGGGTTCCTCAGTCCAGGCTTGCTGGACATGGCCTGCCTCTCTCTCCAGGATGGCAGTCATTCGCAGGCACGCACGGGGACATAAAACACGCACAGGTGGGTTTCCGGTGGCCCGGCCTGGGTCCTCTTTGCTGTCAAAGTAGGAGAAAAACATCCTCTTCTTTTCCTTCTCCCAGCTAGTAACCATTCAGTTTCGGCGCCTTTCCTTAGTCTGATTTCCTGGGCAGGGAGGCTGCATCTCGTTCTAGAATGAAACTCAATTTTGAATCTCAACCTGTGGCCAGTTTTCCTTGTGATGTGTCTGTTTGCAGGGGTAGGGGTAGGACACAACCCCACAATGGCAGGAAAGCAGGCTGGCCACAGGTGTTTGGCACTGAATTGTCATTTGACTGATGATGGCCCCGTCCCTTTCCCAATCATTTTCCTTCTTTCTTTCTTTTTTCTTTTTAAGAGATGGGGTCTTGCTATGCTGCCCAGGCTGGTCTTAAATTCCTGGCCTCAAGCCATCCTCCCACCTCAGCCTCCCCAGTAGCTAGGATTATAGGCGTGAGCCACTGCGCCCAACTTCTTCTCGATCACTTTCAAGGCCTGGGTCTCTAATAAAGGCGTCTTGCAGGGAGCCAGGGATCCCCTGGCACCAAGTCCGTGAACACACAGGAAGCCGAAGCCTCACAAATTAGGGAACTGGGGGCAGGCTCGGACTGCTCCTGACCCTTGGCCTCAGTGGGAAATGGCACTGGGAAGTGTCACTTGCCCCGAAGTGGACAAAAGCAGAACTGGGTCTGAGCTGCTCCTTGCGAGGTGGCGGCTGTGGCTGCTCTCAGGACAGGAAGTGTGTGTCCCTGCCTGGGCCGTGGTCGGGGGTGGAGATGGGACTTCCTGTCCTGAATCCAAGGCCATGGATGGAACTTTCAAAAGCTGCTGTGGGAGGTCCAGCCACTGAGGGCCACTGGTCCTGAACCTGACGGGAGCCTGCGGCTGGCAGGGTGGGTGGACCACTTGGCCGAGGGCCAGGCCAGGCCTTGCTGCGTCCTGGATCCAACGGTGGCCCCGGAAGGCATGTCCACACCCCAGAGCCTGTGAATGTGGCCTTCCTTGGGAAGAGTCTTTGCAGAGGGAATCGTCTCGAGATCACCCCTAGGGATCTGGGTGGGCCCTGAGTCCAGTAACGAGTATTCTCACAGGAGAAGGGGAAAGGCACACAGAGACCACAGGCCACGTGAAGATGGAGGCAGAGGCTTAAGTGATGCGACCACAAGCCAGGGAGCACTTGGAGCCACCAGAAGCTGGAAGAGGGAAGGAAGGGCCCTCCCCTAGAGCCCTGAGAAGGAACCCTCCCTGCGGACACTTTGACCTCAGACTTCTGGCCTCTGAGACCACGAGAGAATACGTTCCTGCTGTTCAGGCAGTACAGTCTGTCACATTCTCCTACGGCAGCCCTAGGACACTGAGGCTGTGTGCAAGAGGAGGGAGCAGTGCCCACTGGGGCACAGCCTCTTAGCTTCTTCCCAAGGGAACCCCTGGAGGCCTGGCATGGTAGCTGCCACCTATGATCCCAGCACTTTGGGAGGCTGAGGTGGGAGGACTGGTTGAGGTCAGGAGTTCGATATCGGCGTGGGCAACACAGCAAGATGCCATCTCTACAAAAAATGCAAAAGTTAGCTGGGCATGGTGGTGGCATCTGTAGTGGCAATTACTCGGGAGGCTGAGGCAGGAGGATCGCTTGAGCCCAGGAGTTCGAGGCTGCAGTGAGCTGTGATCGCAGCACCGTACTCCAGCCTGGGTGACAGCGAGATCCTGTCTCGAAAATGAATAAATAAATAAATTAAAGAACTGTAGAAACAGTGTCTGTGTCACCTGCCCAACAAGATACTCTGGGTACCTCCTGCATGTCAAAATCTTTGCAATGTGGCAGATACAATCAAGCAAAATGTGGACTCGTGGGAGAAAAAAATAAAAATTAAGGGGCGGAGACGCTAGTGCGCTATCGATGGGAACACAGAACAGCGTGGCTGCTGTGGAACCACTGCGGTGACTCCTCAGAAACACTGAGCTCAGAACCACCACACAATCCTGCGAGTTCACTGCCGGGTATATTCTTCGAGGTCAAAGAATTAAAGCAGGATCCTGAAGAGGTATTTGTACACCCATGTTCACAGCGGCCTTACTCACGGCACCCAAAAGGTGGAAACGGCCCAGGCGCCGGGCAATGATGAGTGGATAAACACAGTGGGGTAGAATCGAACGGCGGAATGTTACTCGGGCTTACAAAGGAAGCGAATTCTGCCACGTGCTACGACACAGATGAAGCTTGAGGACATTCTGCTGAGTGAACTAAGCCAGACACAAAGGAACAAATACTGCACGATCCCACTCAGATGAGCCAGTTAGAGTCCGCAGTGCTCAGGCTCCAGAGCCCGCCGGACGCCATCTACGCACTCATCCACCCACCCATCAATGGACCCGCTGATCAGCACACCCGCCTCACCACGCATCGATCCATCCACCATCCACCCACCCAAATCTACCCATTTATCCTTCTGCCAACTAGCGAATTTGGCAATGAATCCATCCATCTACCCACAGATCTACCACTCATTCATCCACCTACCCATGAATCTACCCATCCACCAATGAAACCCGTCCACCTGTCCGTCCACGCTCGGTGTTTCCGTGGCAACCGTCTCACTTGCTACCCAGCATCACTTTCTTTCCGGCTACAGAAGCTCATGCTCTGCAAGTGCCAGAGTTCACATTCATTCTGCCTGTGACACCCCCAGGCCCACCAAATTAGAAACCTTGTCAAGACCAGGAAAGAGACCGGGCTGTCCTTGCTTGCCCTTGCTAAACACACCGCGCTAGTGCTGGCAGCCGGGTGCACTTACTCCAGCGGTGCCACCGTGCCCTCCACCCACCCACATTTCTGACCTTGACCCCCTGTACAGACCTTCACCTCGAAGACTTAAAATCGCACTCACTGTCCTGCATGATGCTCAATGTCTGCACGGCCATGACTTCTGCGCCTCGCTCCCATGTGCGTGTCAGGAGGTAACAGCACCGGGGTGAGGGGTGCGCCCACCCACGGGACCCCCGGGATGTCAACTCACCCTCTCACGATGCCGCTCTCCAGGTAGTTGACCTGGATGAATTTCCCAAATCGGCTGGAGTTGTCGTTGTGGGCTGTCTTGGCGTTTCCGAAAGCCTGCCGGGAAAACAAAGACAGGTTTTCAGATCATCACGATGGAATTTCCACAGGCCTCAATCTGGAGCCTCCAGGCTCTTAAAAAAAAAGAGTAAAGCATTGGCAAGTACCCTGCCCGCACACCTCCGCATGTTCCAGTCACTCAAGCCCAGATAAAAACTGGAAAACGCAGAGGTGTGCAGCCAAGGTACACGCTGATATTTCATTTTTTTTCCCCTGGAGATGGGGTCTCAGTCTGTCTGTCACTCTGGGTAGAGCGCAGTGGCACAATCACAGCTCACTATAGCCTCGAACTCCTGTGCTTGAGCGATCCTCCTGCCCCAGCCTCCTGAGTACCTGGGACTACAGGGGTGCGTCTAATGTTTTAAATGTTTTTGTAGAGACGGGGTCTCACTATGTCGCCCAGGCTGCTCTTGAACTCCTGGCTTCAACTGATCCTGCCGCCTCGGCCTCCCAAAGTGCTGGGATTACAGGCGCAAGCCACCGTGCCAAGCTGATTTTACTCTCTGTGTGCCTGGGGTTGTGTGAAATGCTCACGTTGTAAGTCTTTGACATTAAAAATGCCAATCGCCAAATTCTTTTCCAGTTAGAATTGTTCATCCCATATGGCAAACCACAGCCCATGACCCAAATCGGTCCGCTGCCTGTTTCTGTACTACCTGCAAGCCAAGTATGGTTTTTACATTTGTAAATTGTTAAAAAACACCAAAACAACAACAAAACCTAAGAAAGAATATTTCCTGACATCTAAACATCCTATTCACAGTTTGGCTTCCACAAATGAAGTTTTATCTGCGCACACTAGCCCTGTCTGCGTGTGCTGCGACGCAGCCCATCTGGTCTGCACAGATGGAAATAGTGACTACGTGGCCCTTCTGGGGAGACTCTGGAGCCCCTGGGCTGATCCGAGCTCTGGGCTCTCTGCCGGGAACCAGGCAGGTGTGAGGGAGCCGAAGGGGGCGAGGGTCATGTCAGAGGAGCTACAGTTGACAGAAAGACAAGAGGTTCACAGAGCAATTTATTTTAACTTAGGTAAAACTAACATATGATTCACCATGTTAAAGCAGACAATTCAGGGCACTTAGCACATTCACAATGCTATGCAACTTCCACCTCTAGTTCCAGAATGTTCTCATCCCCCCAAAAGGAGAGCCCGTCCCATCAGCAGTCGCTCCCCCTCCCCCGCCCTCCCCCAGCCCTGGCGGCCACCAGTCTGCTTCCTGTCTCTGTGCATCGGCCTGTTCTGGACACGTCACACAGATGGAGTCACACACCGTGTGCCATTCATGTCTGGCTTCTCTCGCTCAGCATCGTGTTTTCTAGGCTCATCCACGTGGTGGCAGGTGTCAGTGCTTCATGCCTTTGTCACGAGGCCAGTTTTTCACCGTGTACCAAGGAGTCCCTATATACAGGGAAGTGTGCGCAGTGCGTGGAGTGCGTGGCTCGCTGGGGTCCCCCGCGCTGCCTCCCGTGTAACCATCACCCAGATGAGGACAGAGGACATCCTCTCCCTGCTCAGTCCCTGCCCACTGCCCCAGAGGGCTGAAGACAGGGAAGGTGCTGGGGGCAGCATGAATGAGTTGGGAGGAGGTGGGAGTGGGGGGCTGCCTGCTTCTGGGAGAGAAAGACGAGGTGAGGCTGGCAGTGTGGAGGCCACGGGGCCCGGCAGACGAGGGGAGAGGAGGAAGAGCCGGTCCTGGGACTGGCGTGCCACTATCCAAGCCTTGTGGCCCCAGGGGCTAGGGATGGGGTGACGTGGCGGGCATGGAGGTGGAGGGCACACGGTCCAGAGTCACACGCAAAAAGGGAAGTTTGGCAGCAGCAGCGCTGCTGTTCTAGAGGCTGAGTTGTCCAGGAAGACTGGAAGAAAGCAAGGCCAGCGGGAAGGAGGCGGCCAGGCCACTGCCAAGGCCCCGTTTCGGTGGCGGGCAGCGGGGAGGCCGCCAAGCACACGGTGGTGTCAGACACCAGGACACACGCTGACGCTGAGGGCAGACGGGATCTTCTCGAAGGCCGAGCTCTGCAGTGGGATGGACACCGGTTGTCACAGACTTCATGTCTGTGCCCCCCCAACGTCATATGTTGAATCCGCACCCTCAGGATGACAGGGTCAGGATGAGGTGCCTTTGGGAGGTGATGAGGTCATGAGAGTGGAGCCCTCGGGAATGGGATTAGTACCTTTATGATTATTATTCTGAGATAAGGTCTTGCTCTGTCGCTGGGGCTGGAGTGCAGTGGCGTCATCCTAGCTCACTGCAACATCCAACTCCTGGGCTGAAATGATCCTCCTCCCTCAGCCTCCTGAGTAGCTGGGACTACAGGTGTGCACCACCACGCCCGGCTAATTTTTCTATTTTTAGCAGAGATGGGGTCTTGCTGTTGCTCAGGCTGGTCTCCAACTCCTGGCCTCAGGCAATCCTCCTGCCTTGGCCTCCGAAAGTGCTGGGATTATAGGTGTCGGCCTCTGTGTCCGTCCCAGTGCCCTTATAAAATGGACCCCAGAGAGCCCCCTCCCTGCCACCATGTGAGGACACAGGGAATAAGACGTCATCTATGTACAAGGAAGTGGCCCTTGCAGGACCCCGAATCTGCCCGTGCCTTGATCTGCACTTTCCACCCTTCAGAACTGTGAGAAACACATTCCTGTTGTTTCAGCCACCCAGCGTACGTGCTACAGTTACGTGCCACGCACTAAAGTTTCAGCCAAGGACGTACCGCAATATGTAACGGTGGTCCCTAAGATTACAATACTGGGCTGCGCTCGGTGTCTCACATCTATAATTGCAGCACTTTGGGAGGCTGAGGCAGGAGGACTGATTGAGCCCAGGAGTTTGAGACCAGCCTGGGCAACACGAGACCTCCGTCTCTACAAAAAATAAGACAATTAGCTGGGCATGGTGGCGCACACCAGCTGCAGTCCCAGCTACTCGGGAGGCTGAGGCGGGAGGATTTGTTGAGCCCCGGAGTTCCAGTCTGCAGGCAGCTGCGATCGCACCTGTGCACTCCAGCCTGGGCAACAGACGGAGAGCCCGTCTCTTAAATAAAAAAAATAAAAAAAGTCACAATACCGTGTTTTTACCATACCTCTTCTATGTTGAGATGCACAAATACTTACCACTCAGCATCGTGTTACAATTCCATTCAGGACAATAACACACCGTCTGGGTTTCTAGCCCAGGAGCGACAGGCTGCGCCACACGGTGCAGATGTGGAGGAGGCTCCACCGCGCGGGTTTGTGTGAGTACGCTCTGCAATGTTCTCGCAGCGACGAAATCGCCTAACGACGCATGTCTCAGAACATACCTCTGCCCCTAAGTGACCAGTAACTATTTCATTATGGCAGCCCAGGTGGGTGAGGAGGGGAAGCTTTTGTGTGGCAGCCTAAAGGCGGGGACATCCCCTAAAAAGCATCTGATTGCGGAGGGCCCAGATGCTTCCTTGGAGAATGGCTCCGTTCAGAGGCGCGAGGCCTTGGGCAGAGCTTAGAGCCGGATGGCGGTCGTGTTTGGACTCACATGTGGGTCACGCTTCTCAAGGCATCGGCTAATTAGGTCACGGGACAAGTGAAGGGAAGGGGCGCGAGTCACACTTGGGCCAGGTCAGTAGGCAGGGAAGTGGTAGAGAGAGGGCCCCAGAGAGGTGACCCGGCCCCTCACAGAGAAGACGGAGTCTGTTCAGGGTCCGGCAGCACCTGGGCGCTTGGCGACACATCTCCACACGGGCTTTGTTGACCTGCTGAGTTTTTTCTTATTTTTTTGTTTTCTTGAGACAGGGTCTCGCTCTGTCGCCCAGGCTGGAGTGAAGTAGCATGATCACGGCTCACTGCAGCCTCCAACTCCTGGGCTCAAGCGATCCTCCTGCCTCGGCCTGCTGAGTAGCTGGGACTACAGGCATGCGCCACCATGCCCAGCTGATTCTTCTATTTTTTGCAGAGACGGGGTCTCGCTCTTACTCAGGCTGGTCTTGAACTCCGGCCCTCAACTGATCCTCCTGCCTCTCGGAGTGCTAGGATTACAGGCGTGAGCCAGTGCGCCCCACCTAGCACTCAGCTTTAAACTCAGGAAACAAGTCTGCAGGGACTTCCAACATGACAGTCAGGCCTGGTATCCTGGGCACATACAAAAGGGAATATCTTTGGGATGTGAGGGGCCCTGGCGCCTCTGGAGGTGTCCTTCTCACCACCGCGGCCGGCCGCCTGAGGGCTGGCTTTCTGGCTCTGCGATTACCCGTGCACGGAGGCTGCTCCTAGGCCCGGTGTGACCTCACATGTCTGGTATGCGGTCTCAGCACACTGAGACTTTTCAAAGCTCATCTAAAAATATCCGGTTGGTGCTATTATACATCCGAGGAGGAAATGCTGGCCTGGCGCTCGCAGCGAGGGGTGCTATTGTGTTCCTGCTTGGCTAGGCTGGCCGGGGGCTCACACGGTCTCCAAGCACAAGGGTGGCTGGTGTGCCTTGGGGATCACGTGTGGTCTGGGGTGGACAGGAGAGAAGAAGAGGCACCCAGGTGTCAGCAACGATGCGACATAATGTGGTACACAGATGGGGAGGGCTGTGGGCTGATGCCAGCATCCCTCCAGGCCAGAAAACTCAGCGCTGGCAAAACTGAAATGTAAGAAAGGCCTCTGCTTTCTCAGAAACGCTTTTGTCAACTTTTATAATATAAAAAACATGTCTGTAATATAAGCTGTACAGTTTGGGAAAAACCCCATAGTCTCACTAGATGCAGCAATCCCACTGCTGGGCATAAACCCACAGGAAACGAGCTCGCAATGGCGCAGAGCTGTCCGCACTCTCACGCATGCTGCAGCGCTGCTCGCCACAGCCAGGACACGGAACCCACCTAAGCGTCCATCAGCGAATGAATGCATAAGGAAAACGCGGTATGCGTAAACAATGGCATCCTATTCGGCCTCACAAAAGGAGATTCTGTCATTTGCAACAACATGGATGAACCTGGAGGACACTATGTTAAGTGAAATAAGCCAGACACAGACAAACAAACACTGCGTGATTTCACTTATGTATAGAATCCAAAAAAGCTGGCCAGACGCAGTGGCTCATGCCTGTAATCCTAGCACGTTGGGAGGCTCAGGCAAGAGGATTGTTTTTTTTTTTGAGGGGGGGGCAGTCTCACTCTAATGCCCAGGCTAGAGTGCCGTGGCGTCAGCCGAGCTCACTGCAACCTCAAACTCCTGGGCTCAAGCGATCCTCCTGCCTCAGCCTCCTGAGTAGCTGGGACTACAGGCATGCGCCACTGTACCCGGCTCATTTTTTTGTATATATTTTTTAGTTGTCCAGATAATTTCTTTCTATTTTATATTTTAGTAGAGATGGGGTCTCGCTCTTGCTCAGGCTGGTCTCAAACGATCCACCCGCCTCAGCCTCCCAGAGAGCTGGGATAACAGGTGTGAGCCACCGCGCCCAGCCCGAGAGGATTGCTTGAGGTCAGGAGAACAGCCTGAGCAACAGCGAAACCGGCTTCTAAAAAACCCATAAAAATTATCCAGGAGCGGTTGGTTGGCATGTGCCTGTAGTCCCAGCTACTTGGGAGGCTGGGGCAGGAGGATCACTCGAGCCCAGGAATTTGAGGTGAGCTATCATGATGCCACTGCACTCTAGCCAGGGCAACAGAGTGAGACCTTGTCTCAAAAAAAAAAAATTCTAAAAAAGCAGAACTCATAGAAGTATAATAGTGGTTAGGATATCAAAATCCAGTTAGACAAGAGAAATAAATTCAAGAGATCTACTGTATAACATGGTAACTATAGTTAATAACAATGTTTTGTATTTTGAAAATCACCAAGAGAGATTTTAAGTGGTGTCACCACAAAAAAATAAGCATGGGAGGTTATGCATATGTTAATTAGTTCCACTGATGTACCCTGCAATATATGCGTATTTCAAAACATGTTATATGTGATGAATATACATTTTTGTCAATTGAACATGAAATAAAAATTAAAAAAATTGGCCAGGCACAGTGGTTCACGCCTGTAATCCTAGCACTCCGGGAGGCCAAAGGCAGGAGGATCTCTCAAGGTCAGAAGTTCAAAACCAGCCTGAGCAAGAGCGAGATCCTGTCTCTACTAAAAATAGAAAGAAAGAAATTAGCTGGACAACTAAAAATATATACAGAAAAAATTAGCCGGGCATGGTGGTGCATACCTGTAGTCCCAGCTACTTGGGAGGCTGAGGCGGGAGGATCGCTTGAGCCCGGGAGTTTGAGGTTGCTGTGAGCTAGGCTGATGCCACAACACTGTAGCCCGGGTGACAGAGCAAGACTCTGTCTAAAAAAAAAACAATTAAAAAAATATAATCTCACTAAAAGTGTACACCACAGAAGAAAAAATACCCCATAAAGTGATCACCCATAATTCAACCCTCTCGGTGCCCCCCCCCCATGGTTTCTAGGTAAAATTAATGAAGAAACGGCCTGGCTCCTACTCTTGAAAGGAGCCGACCAGGCCTGGGGCACCGGGGGACTCTGTGTGCCCACCAGGGATGCTGAGAGCCGGAGATGTGTGCCCACCATCCAACGTCTTTGTTGTCGAGGTTCTTCATCTGGGTGGTTTAAAAAGGTTTCTTAATTGGAGTGTTAGACAAAGAATTAGGTGATGATACGTGTTAAAGCATGGTAAGGAAGACTATTTTTGATTTTTCTTTTTTAAAAGCTGGGGTCTTGCTCTGTTGTCCAGGCTGGAGTGCAGTGGTATGCGATCACAGCTCACTTGCAGCCTTGAACTCCTGGGCTCAAGGGATCCTCCTGCTTTGGCCTTCTGAGTAGTTGGGATTACAGGAACATGACACCATGGCTGGCTAATTTTTAAACTTTTTTTCTAGAGACAGGGTCTCACTATATTATAGCCTAGGCTGGTCTTGAGCTCCCTGGCCTCAAGGGATCCTCCCTCCTTGGCCTTCCAAAGTACTGGGATTACAGGCATGAGCTAACATGTCCAGCTAATTTTTTTTTTCTTTTTTGGTAGAGATGGGTGGGGTCTTGCTATGTTACCCAGGTTGGTCTCAAACTGCCAAGTGCTGGGATTACGGGCAAGAGCCGCCTCAGCAGGCCAGAAAGACTTTATTCAGGGCCATCTTGATAGGTATGGGGACCACTGCAACAGGGTCCGACAGTACGGGAGAGATTGGGCTC
>CAUYSK010084775.1:0-27220 GCA_963575035.1 Avahi laniger
TTGTTAAATCAAGAAATAAGCCAGGCGCGGTGGCTCACGCCTGTAATCCTAGCTCTCTGGGAGGCCGAGGCGGGTGGATTGTTTGAGCTCAGGAGTTCGAAACCAGCCTGAGCAAGAGCGAGACCCCGTCTCTACTAAAAAAATTAGAAAGAAATTAATCGGACAACTAAAAAATATACAGAAAAAATTAGCCGGGCATGGTGGTGCATGCCTGTAGTCCCAGCTCCTTGGGAGGCTGAGGCAGAAGGATCACTTGAGCCCAGGAGTTTGAGGTTGCTGTGAGCTAGGCTGACGCCACGGCACTCACTCTAGCCGAGGCAAAAAGAGTGAGACTCTGTCTCAAAAAAAAAAAAAAACAGTGAAACTCAAGATATTTTTAAACTTTTTAATTGCCATTATGATGCTGCTTATGTAACAAAAACAAATTTCATTTAAATAAATATAAATCAGACTACTCAGAGCACCCTGCCTTTTTGTGCATACCCAGGAGCTTTTTTCCAGGAAGCCATCTATCTTATTTTCTACAAATCCAAGGCAGCAGCCACAACCACTCTTGCACTGAAGTGATCCATTAGGATAAGCTAAGACTCTATGATCAGATGTCTCACTGGCACCAGGTTATGGTCAGAAGCTTTCAAGTAATCAATGAGGCCGGGCGCGGTGGCTCACGCCTGTAATCCCAGCACTCTGGGAGGCCGAGGTGGGCGGATCGTTCTGAGCTCAGGAGTTCGAGACCAGCCTGAGCAAGAGCAAGACCCCATCTCTACCAAAAATAGAAAGAAATTAATTGGACAGCTAAAAAAATATATATAGAAAAAATGAGCCGGGCATGGTGGCACATGCCTGTAGTCCCAGCTACTTGGGAGGCTGAGACAGTAGGATTGCTGGAGTCCAGGAGTTTGAGGTTGCTGTGAGCTAGGCTGACGCCACGACACTCGCTCCAGGCAAGAGAGTGAGACTCTGTCTCAAAAAAAAAAAAAAAAAAAACCAGGAAAAGAGGAAAAAAGGAATGAATAACAAATGGGACTAACAAAACAAACAGCAAGATGGCAGATTTAAATCAACCGCATCAACATTTATGTTGAATGTAAATGGTCTAAACACTCCAATTTAGAAGTTTTTTTATCAGTCTCGATAAAAAACAAGATTCAAGTGTATGTTTGTCTACAAGAAATATTTTTCTCCTTTTGTTTATTGGTACTTACACACGTACTGTGCAAGAATAAGCACTTGGGCAGGAAGGATTCACACCAACCTCAGGAGAGTGGTTACTTCTAGAGAAGAGGGGATGAGGACAGAATCGGGGAAAGGCTTTTCAACTCAATCTGGAATGTTACGTATTTCTTTAAAAAACTAAACTTGGGGTACGTGGAGGAATTTTGGGGTAGCTGCCAAGATTCTGCTTCCTTTCATAGGTGGGCATTAAAAATGGAGTTCCTCTTGTAAGAATTTCACAAGCTGTTCATTTGTTTTATGCCATCTCCTCTACTGGTGTTACTTCAACAGCAAAGACGTTTAGGTTATTTCCACATGACATCTGACTATTGGCTCAACTCTAGCACCATACAGACCTATAGAAATGGTTTGACTTGAGCAGCTCCACAGCTTCGTACACTTTGTGGATGGAAAGCAGGTGAGAAGCTGCCTTGACATACTGATCCTGAAAACACAGCTGTTTGGCAAAAGCTTCCACGGCCCAGAGCCACACGTGGTAGCCAGCTGAAAAAATGAAAGATGGTATTAATAATTAAAAAAAAAAGCATGTATATTTGGATTGAAAAATGCCTTCTTTTCATAGTCAATGCATGAAGTAGAACATTTAGATACTAATTTAGGGCCATTACCAATTAGCTGTTTCCTCTATCTCTGCCCCCCACATCCACATTCTGAAATGTAAATTGTTCCTTTGATTATGTAGTAATACAAAATAGTACAAAATTCCAAAGATACAAAAAGGAATGGAAGTCCAGGATAGTGGTTACTCTTATTAGGATGGGCAGAGACAGTGACTGGAAGGGAATTTGAGGGGAGCTTCCAGGGTGTTTGTACTGTTATGTTTTCTTGATATGAGAGCTGGTTACAAGGGTGTATTCAGTTTGTTGAAATTCATTGTAAACTCATGATCTGTGTACTTCTCTCTAAGTAGCATACTTGAATAAAAGGCTAAAAAGCCCTGAGCATGGTATATAAAATGTTTCCTGGTTATCCTGGTACTCTCCCACCACACCTCACCCAAATTCCTTTTCCTCTAGGCAATCATCAATACCAGTTTCTTTTGAAACCGTTAGAAATAGTCTGTGAATATGCAACCACATTACTGTGTAAATACAAATGAGTAGTAAATATTCTGTTGTACATCTACACCTTAATTCTTTTAATTTACTACCCTTTGGAGCTCTAATCCATGTCAGAATGCAGAGAGCTGCCTTATTTGTTTGGTATCTGTGGGGGTTTCTATTGTATAAACGTACATGATTTAGCCGGTCTCTTATTGATGAACACAGAGGTTCCTGCAGTCTTTTGCTGTTACAAATACTGCTGCAATGAAAGTCCATGTATATTTGTCATTTTGCATGTGTGAGCACAGTTAGATAAATTTCTATAATTAGAATTTGTGAGTAAAGATTACATGCATTTTTTTAAGAGGTGGGGTCTTGCTGTGTTGCCCAGGCTGGAGTGCAGTGGCTATTCACAGGTATGCTCAGAGTATGCTAGAGCCTTAAATTCCTGTCTTCAGGTGATCCTCCCATCTCTGCCTCCCAAGTAGCTGGGACTACAGATGTGTCCCACTGCATTTTAAAATTTATCAGACATGGCCAAGTTGTTCTTCCAGATGTTCTCACCAATTAAGCTCCTGCCATTAAAGATGTCAGTGGCCTTCATTTTTTTAGGAGTTAGGTTGATTTATTAGTTGCTATAAACAGAATTAGCTTTGTATCTACCTATATTTTTAAATGATTTCAAGCTTAAGACTACTACTAAGAGCCATCTTTAGTGGATGTAGCCTAGAGACGATAGAACTTTTGTTGAAAAAACATACCCACTGGTGCCATAGCCACAAGATTGTCTGTCAGCTCCCCTCTTTCTGCTGCGGTCTGGAGAACACCCTTTAGATCCCCTTTCCAAAGCATGAGCTGGTGAAATAAGTCAGGGTGGCCATTTTCCAGGTGACCTTTTCCTGTTTGAAAGAGAGATAATGTTTGCAAGATGTTTCAGAAACATCTGTCTTCACTGACTTCTGGAAAAAAAAAAAAGGCAGGATAAAAGAGAGGAATGAACTTCTAAAATAGGTAGTTACTTGCTGATGGGTGAGTCACCTACCAGAGTGATTATAATAGGGCCTGAAGCCCACTTGGTCACTTGTCCACCTACCCTTCACTTGCACTCAGACTGAAGAGTGTATGTTTAGGATCCTATGATGATGCAAGAGGTGTGTAAGAATATGGAAGTCAGGGAGCTCAAAACTTAGTTGACATGCAAAACTAACCATTACGGTGCCAAAGGATGGCAGCCATAAAAGAGGGGCATACAAAATACTAGGAAAGTATGAAGATGGATGCGATTCTGTTGACCAGTTTTGCCTCACCTTCAATCTCAATCATTCTGTACAGGGTAGTCCTGTCTGTGAAAAGCCCCAGGTGAAATCTTTCCTCAAGATCAGCAGACATATCCTCATTTAGCTCTGTTAATTTAGGAAGATAAAAAAAATCAGATGAAGTCGTTACATAGGTTAGTTACTGTTTTCTGGACAATAACTTTTAAATGTATCTCTGGAACACCTACTTCAGATACTGGGAAAATCAGAGCTTTGTACCCTTGTTTAACTTACCCCTGCAGTTCCAAAAGCAACAAAGTATTAAAATACTTAGGAGTTTTTAAAGGTCAGCCTTAGCTAAATCCAATTAGGACAATTTAGTTTGTAGTTTGCTCAAAGATTGGGGAAAAAAAAAGAAAACATTAAAAGCCAACTCAACATACAATACATATTTATATGTTGTAAAAACAAACAAAACAACACTAATAAGTA
Organism: Avahi laniger; assembly: GCA_963575035.1. NCBI lineage: Eukaryota > Metazoa > Chordata > Mammalia > Primates > Indriidae > Avahi > Avahi laniger. Next base: position 4,028 of record CAUYSK010084775.1, read on the forward strand.
AAACAAGGTCGTTAATATTCACTGGGGACCTACCACAAGAATGAATATTGATTCATTCTCTGCTTTTTAAAAAAGTCAATTATTTTTCAATAAGGGAAATAATGTAAAACTACCTGTGGTTAGCTGTATAAGTTATAGGAAGTCATCTCAAAACTCCAAAAAGGCTTTATATATAATAAAAAAACATAAAATGTCTTGTGAGACACAAGAAACTGATAATAGTTTGATTATGTAATACATACGATACAGTATAAAATTCAAAAGATACAACAAGGAATGGAAATCCAAGACAGTGGTCACTGTTGCTGGGGTAGGGGGAGACAGTGAATGGGGGAAAGAAATGGAGGATCGGAGGGAGATTTACTTTATTTTTTTTAGAGACGAGGTCTCCTTATGTTGCCCAGGCTGGTCTAGAACTCCTGGCCTCAAGGGATCCTCCTGCCTCAGCTTCCTGAGTCAGTGGGATTATAGGTGTTGAGCCACTGTGCCCAGTGGGGGATTTACCTTCTTCTTATACTGTTTCAATTTCATTTTATCACGTGCATCCCTTTTCAACGTGTAAAAATAAAAATTAAAAAAAAAGCTGCTCAAATATCAAAATAGTGAGTATTAAATTAGAGCTTTGAAAAACAAAAATCAAAAAATGCTTCATAATGAAATTTTCTCCAAAAAAACACATTTATCAGTTTTTTTAAGGAATTGCCATATCATGGGAATATTTTCGATGAGGAGAGAAATTTTTTTTCCTCCATAAAGACACTGTGCAATGAGGAAAAACAGTTGAAGGAGTCTATTAGTGCTGAGATATCTAAGCCAACATACCAATTCTGGCACACAGATGGCTGGGAGCAACTAGATTTAGAACAATAAACACAGAGCACTACATCTCAAAGGCATTGGCAGTGCTGACAGGTCAGAATGGGGAGTCTGGCAGCAGGGCGTGGGGTCTCGAGGGGGGAGGGAAGGCTGGAAAAGAATATAAAAATACAATAATTTAGACATTTGTTTGCTCATTCATTCGACAATAAGTAAATGCCCTTTATATGCCAGTTCCCAGAAGGCCATGGATGGGCCAAGGAAGAGTATTTTCATACCTTTTGAGTGTTTTGCAGATGCTAGTACCAAACAGTCCTGATGAAGTTCCTCTTTGGACCTGTGGTCCAGACTCGTACTCAGTGGAAGCATGGAACGAGCTTTTCTCTTCTTGATTAAGGTTTCTGAAATGTAAAGAAAGTATAGACCATCTGAAGGACAGCTGAACAGAAACACAAAATGGAATGCCTATTGTGTGAATGTAACCTACTAGAGGGATACTACTGGGCTCAGAAAGTTTCTACTCCTATACAGAAACTTTCAAAATAAATTAGCTGCAGGCAATGTTCACAATACACACGAACACGTCCTTGCTAACATTCATGACACAATATCAACTACTGCAAAACAATTCATCAAATGCTAAAAAAATGTTCAAAAGCATGACCCAAAATTGAAACATAATCAAAACACCTACAAATATTTAAAACCTAAAAAAGCACCCCAAACAACAACCATATACCTTTGAATTCTCAGTTACATGTAATATCGTAGGATGCTTTAACAAAACACTGTATTTTAATTACTAGACACCAACCTGGCTTCTCTTTAGGTGGCTCCTTTTTCAGAAAAGTGACTTTGTTATTAATGGTGACTTTTGACTTTTCAAAGCCTGAGGACACCGGAGTGCAGGTCACTGGTTCTCTAGAAACTACATCATGGGGGAAAAAAGGAAAAAGGTTTGGGATAAAAACTATATATAGAATCTAGTTCTTTTTAAAAATTAAGAGCTATTCCAGGCCCAGCAATGCAATCTTATCTATTACTAAAACATGAGATAAAACGCACTGGAAAGGAAGCATGAGTGGTATTTCCCTCCCCACCTCACAAACTAGTTGTGTTTCAGGAGCCTTTAAGTTTATTGCTTAGAACTTTGACTATCTAACGAGAAGTTACAAGCTTCTAGCCTCCTCAACTTTATACCATAAGCCCCGTAGTTCCCAAACTTTGATCAGGTGACAAAAGCACTTCTTACATATTTAGGTCACAAAGTACTAACTGCATATTTATTACACTAACAAGGAATAGCTTTACTAATAGAGAATATTAAGTATATGTGATATGGAGTCACAACCCTGAGCACACGAACTTTTTAAAAAACAAGCTGTTGATCCACAGGGTAAAGGACATTTTGTGCAGCCATTTTGTGATAGAAAGGCTTCTTTTTTCTGTTTCTTTCTTTAAAAAGAGATGAGGTCTCATTATGTTGTCAAAGCTGGACTCATACTCCTGGGCTCAAATGATCTTCCCAAGTAGCTGGGATTACAGGATGTGCCACCATACCTGGCTAGAATGGCATTTTGATGAGCTTAAAAGATAAATCCATTAGCCGTATAGCTCTTTATTTCCTCAAAATATGGGTCTAACAGCTATCCTTTGGGATGGAGAGGGTCAGGGTCAGGGATGCCTCTGTACCATATATTTTGGTCATTTTAATTGTCACAACAAAATATTCTGTTTTAGAATTAAGCATGAGTCATTGCTTCTAATGTGCACTGTCTGCTAATCATTCATTTTAATGGGTAACAGGTACCAGATATTTAAGGTAAATACATAAAATAACAAAGTGCTAAAATTTTACCCAATAACATTTTTTTCCTCTTTAAAGTAGAGATAGATTACATTATTATAAATTAGTGATAGAATGCTATTTTGTGAGAAATCTGAGACGCGCCACTATACCTTAACTGACTGGAAGAACCTGATAACCATTCATAATTTCTTTTTCTGTGAGAAGACAGAAAGCCAGGAAAAAGCTTCAGGTAGGAGGGATGAGAACTTGCAAGTTCTCCCAGGGTGGGAGCTTCTAGATCAGACATTTGTTAGGGACAGTGGTCTCTTTCAATAAACGTGGCTAACAATGTCATGCTGTTAAAGCTTTGCCGTGTAAGTTTCTATGTACACACTACCCTAGCTCCACTTTGCCCCCATCGTCACCGTGCCCAAGTTGATTAAAAGATTTTCTCCACAGAACTTTACTATTTCCACCTCAATCATCCACTAGATCCTCTTTAAAATTTCAAAGGTGTTTCTTTTAGAGACTGAGACAGCTTTAAATAAAAAACTAATGCAGTTTCCAAGGGCACCAAAGACAGACCCAAGTTAAGGAGCTGGGAAAATAGGCAGGTCAGAGACAGAGAAGTTTCAAACTGAGTGAGGACCCAGCTTAGTTTCCCAGACATAACTATGAATTCCCAGAGTTAGGCAAGCACGGGATTCTGCCACATACCCACTGAAGCGAGGCTACAGGGTAACTCTGGCTCCTGAGCTTCCTCCTCCCCGTCTTGGTCTGACACACCATTCTCAACAGGTCCCAAGTTCTCCTTGACGCTCTCTTCTTCATTCCCATCCATCGAATCCAGCTTTACAGGAGTTCTCAAGGTGGGCTTCTTTTTCTTTTTGGGCTTTGGCTTAGGTTGAGAAAGTCGTTTCTTCTCTAATTCAATACTTTTTTTGCCTACAGGAATCACAGTAAAAAGGGACAGACTAAAATATATGTTGTTAGTTAAAAGCACTCTAGGTGGTAATGTCCAATACTTCATTACTCTTTGTTTTTGAGACAGGGTCTCACTATGTTGTCCAGGCTGGACTTGAACTCCTTAGCTCTTGCGATCCTTCCGCTTCAGCCTCCTGAGTAGCTAGGACTACAGGTGCTCACCACAGTGCCCAGCTTTTACTCTTCTTAGTAACATTCTTACCCTTTTCCTTCCTCTTCAATGAATTATTAGAGTTACTACCAGAGTATCATCCAAATCTTCTTGGGATTTCATTAAATCATAAATATGATGCCCAACTACCCCTGAATATTTCAGTGTGTATCTTTTGAACAAAGGCATTCTCCAACATCACCATAGTACAAACACTGAAATCAGGAAGCTAACACTGATACATTACTACTGACTCCTCTACATATTCCATTCAATTTCTGCCAATTGCACTGAGATGTCTTTTATAGCAAAAGGAATCAATCCAGGATCACACATTGCATTTGGTTATCCTGCCTCTCTGGTTCCCTTCAGCCTGGAACAGTTGCTTGGTCTTCCTTTTCATGACTTGAAACTTTTGAAGATTACAAGACAGTTACTTTATCAAATTTCCCTCAATTTACATCTGCCCGATGTTTTTCATTAGATTTAGGTTCTACATCTTCAGCTGGAACACACAGAAGTGACGCTGTGTTCACCTCTGGGCAATCAATCTATGAGGGAACTTTTACTTGTCCCATTATTTGGTTTACTTTGATTTGATTAAAGGGGTGTCTTATAGGTTACCTCCTAAAAAAGTATTTCTCCTATCTAGTTACTGAGAATTTACATCTACTAGTTTTAGTATCCATTCATGTTTCTTAACTAAAAATTGTTACTATGATGACTGCCAAATGGTGAGTTTCTAATTCCATCGTTGACTCTACATTCATTAGTTAGCATTCTACTATAACCGAGAGTCTGCTTCTCCCCACTTATTCAGGCATTCATTTATTTATATCAGTATGGACCCATGGACTCCTATTTTAGGTTATAATCTATTTACCTTTTTAGTTTTAAAGTATTTTATCCTTTGCTTATTTTTAAATCACCTTTATTGGGGTATAATTTAGTATAATAAAATATACCCACTTTTTAATACTTTGATGAGTTTTGAAAGATGTATATAATTTTGTAACCCATCACCACCACAAACAAGATATAAAATATTTCTACTACCTTGAAAAGTTCCCTCATGCCTCTTTGCAGTAAAAGGCATTCTGAACCCCTGGGTAACAGATATTTAAGGTAAATATATAAAAGAACAATAAAGTGCCAAAATTTCACCCAATAACATTTTTTCCCTCTTTAAACTAGAAATAGATTACATTATTATAAATTAGTGATGGAATGCTGTTTTGTGAGAAATCTGAGATATGCCACTATAGCTTAACTGACTGGAAGAACCTAATAATCATTCATAATTTCTTTTTCTGTGAGAAAACAGAAAGCCAGGAAAAAACTCCAGGCAGGAAGGATAAGAACTTGCGAGTTCCCCCAGGGAGGGGAGCTTCTAGGTCAGACATTCACTGATCTGCTGTCACCATGGTTTAGTTTTGCCTGTTCCAGAATTTCACATAAACAGAATTATACTGTACTCTTTTGTGCCTAGCTGCTTTTGCTTGGCATAATGTTTTTGAGATTCATCCATTTTGTTGTGTTTATCAGTAGTTACTTACTTTTTATTGCTGAGTAGAATTCCACTGTAGGGATACACCACAATTTATTCATTTATGTGCTGATGGACAGTTGGGTTGTTTCCAGTTTTTGAGGATCACAGATAAAGCTGCTATGAGCATTCTTTTACAAGTCTTTATGTGGACCTATCATCATTTCTTGGGGGTAAATTTCTAGTTGTTCAATATATTCTGTCTAGTTTTCTAGTTGTTTATGAAGGGTAGGCAAGTGTGATACCAGTTAATCTTTCTTAGCCAGAAATGGAATTCTCTTATTTTCAAGTTCAAATTATCTCAGATTTGGTCACTGGAAGCTTTTACAAGCTTGCTTGTCTTCTTAATGTGTTTCCTTAATTCTTTTGAGTACCTCCTTCCTCTCTAGCATAAGATAATGTTCAAGGGAAAATGCCATTTTGTATTTTTCCTGTCCCAATCTGGAACCAGTCATTTTTCCAAGAAGCCATTGACCCTTTTAGAGGAGAATGACATTTAGAAACCACGACGGGGGAGCTAGGTGTGCTCCTTACTATTTGGGTGTTGCTGCCCGCAGGCCCCCGATGGCTGCCTTCCTTGCTTAGGCTCCAGATCCCAACGATACCGACACTACTGTCCTGCATGAATGTCTTGCTTGCTCGACCCTGATCAACTCCATTATTAAGGAAGGGAGAAAGGGAATTAGGCAATCATTTTATGGGCTCCAGGTTCTGACTGACCTTGAGGGGGCCGAGAATGATCTTGCATGGAAGTGAGCCATTTGTACACACAGAAGTCATCTGCCCCGGAGTAGATGCAGTCTGGATCTAATGGGGACCATGCCACACAAAGCAGTCGCCCTCGATGTCCTCGGAAATTACACAGGGGCTCTTCCCGAACAGCATCCCACACCTAAACCCAAAAGTCACATGACAGAATAAACAATTTCTGTTATTCTATTGTTTTGGGGCATAAGTTTTCTGAGGCCCTATGGATTTCACTGTCCTAAACCGGTACTGTGTATTAATTTTTGGGCTGGGGCTTCTGATATCATGAAGAAAATAGCCTACATCTAATCCAAAAATTACGGTTTTAATTTCTCATAGGTGATTCTTTTGTTCCCAAGTCCCTGGGCAAATGGTCAATTTTCTCGCAGTTTCTTGAGTTATCCTGATCTCAATTTTACAGAAGGCAGCCTTCATGGCTCCCAGCTTTGGGCAGGCAACTCAAGTACAACTCAATACTGAGACAGACATCCATCATGGATGTTAGATCCCCAGCTCCTAAGGTCTATTCTCATTTTGTTAGCTGGAACTCCTACCTCATAGATCTGGCTTGGCATTTCATCTTTTATTTTTCAGAACTGGAAGATTTGTGACTTATCAATTTGTTATTAAAAATTGTTTTTGTGATTTGTTAGCCAACATTTCCATGTATGAACAGAAGAGAGTACTTTTCACATAATTTTAGTCTACTATACTACTAGTGAGTCAGAATGAAATTTGTAAAAATGTTAGGACTTAGCTAGTTCCTATCAATACTTTCCCTTTCATCTAAGTAAAAAAATCCAGTCTTAGCCTGCTAAGGACCAGAAAAGTGGAATAAAACTAAAATGCCTTCTAAAGCCCATAAAATCCCTTTTTGTAGAAGATGATAAGGGGGGAAGGAAAACTTGTCCACAACTAGAAGAAAAGAGGAAAAATTTAAAGGACTCATAGGGTCAAGGACACAATAGTACCTGGGCTGTTCCATCGTAGGAAGCAGATACCAGCCTTCCATCATGATGGGGGCTCCAAGCCAGACAGGTAATCTTGGCTGTGTGCCCTGAGAGGGTCCGGTAGGGCTCTGTAATGGTCACTGGAGACTCAGGATTGCTCTCTACAAGGGAAAGATGTCATTGCTACCAATGACAACAAAAAACAAAACGCCAAACAAAAAGCACACACAGGAAGGCATTCACATGGCAAGAATCAAGATTTTGCCGTACACTTTCCAGGTGATTTTTAAATTTAATTAATTATATTAACAGAAAACTGATCCGGGTCTTTATTATTATTGGAATTCTAAATCATCCATTTTATTTCATATCCACTAAGCAGTAGAAAAAGGAAGAAAACTGCCAGAATCAATTTCATTTTATTTTTACCTTATTTTGAAATAATTCAGACTTAGAGGAACGTTTCTAGTACAAAGTACTCCCATATACCCTTTCCTAGATTCAATAATTTTTAATATTCTGTCACATTTGCTTTATTTTGTGTGTACATTTATGAATGTACAATAGTTTACTCTACCCCCAAAATATATGTCAATATTAATTACATATGCTCATTAGTTACATACTACCTACTATTTATTATTGGAAAAAATATATCCACACTTTAATACTTTTTCCATATCACTTTACACTTAGGAGACCTACTACTGGAACCAAAAAAAATTGTCTTTGTTACAAATAGGATCCTCAGAAAACCACTGGAAGTTAGTTCTAGAGAAATTTAAAATGTCAACTATTTTCACTATGGCAGAGAGCAGATATTTTGCAGCACTCTGAAATAGTTTAGTGTCAGATTATAATTTAATCATATTAGGGAAAAAAGTTATCCCATTTCCCTCATATCAAAAAAAAAAAAAGGCTCTTCTGACCACCTGCTATGGTTCTAAGTGCTGAAGGGGACGCAAAGAAATTTAAGATGCCTTAAGGAACAAGTCCTATACATGTGAAAGTTAACCTATCAGGCAGGGAACAGCACTTGCTAGAATACATGCAGACTCTGCAATCAGATAGTGTGAGCTTGAGTCTAGGCTCTAGCATACACTAGCGGTGGGACTTAAAGAAGTCAGCTGATCTCTCTTGGCCTCAATTTAATCATTGGGAAAATGAGGATAACAGTACATACCCTCACAGAGCTGAGACAATCAGATGCGATCAAACATTGGAATGGGGTGTGATGTGTGTAACACTCAAATACTGGAGAGAATCTAAAATGGTACAATGTTTTTGGAGAGCTGCTTAGAAATAACTATAAAAAAGCCATGTATCTTTTTACCTAGCAAATCCACTTTCAGAAATTTTGTTTAAGAAAATGATTCCTTCATGTTTATGAAGATATATGTATAAGGCTGTTCACTGTAATATTAAATTATAAGAAATGTAAATAATTTAAATGTCAGTCAATTGTGGAATCAATATGTCACAGTATGCCTATATAATGGAATAAGATATTTGTTAATAGCAGTAAAACAGATCTTTATGTACTGACATAAAAAGATGTCTAAGATATTTAGAGATATTTAGATATATTTAGATATTTATTTACTGGCAGTATACATACAATGATTTCTTTTTAGAGAGGTAAAGGTGATTGTTGTCTCACATACAGAGAAATGCAAACCTACATATTAACATATACATATATGTAGGTTAATAAACACTTTATAAAATTTGGAGAAAACATGTGGCAAACTAATAACATTGGTTATTATTGAGGAATGGGATTATGAGGAAAATGTTGCTTTCTAAGTTAACATTTTTGTCATGTTTGAAAGGATTTTAAAATAAGATGAATATATTACCTTTGAGAATGAAAAACACAATGAGGATATTTATTTTAATGCCAAAATAAAAAAGGGACAAAGATCAGAATGGAAAGTGGCTGAACACATGATATCATCCCCAATATGGAATAAACCAAAGTTACCTATGATAGCCTTCAGGTTGTGCACGTAAATGACTGCATTGTTGGAGCCAGAGGCCATCAGATAGCTCAGCTCTGGCTGGCTGCCATGCTCATGATGCCAGCTAATGGTATTCACAAGCTTGTGATGCTGCTGGATGGTGCAGATCAGTTTCAAGTTGGGTACCTGAAATATTTCTATTGATCTGGAATAAGAAACACACCAAAACAAGATGGATGGATGAATGGTCAAATTACAATCTAAGGCAAACAGACATCTTCCTCATTCCATTAGTCAAGGAAAGATGAGATGAAATAGGATAACTCTTTCTTTCACTGCAAAAGTCATTCTCTCATAAAGAACCAGGCACAATAAATTATCTTCTCAACAAGTATATTTAGCTTTTTAAAAATTCTAACAGTCCCTGAAAAGTTGTGTTTATCAGGCATTCATAACAAATGGTGATAGGGAGAAGCCGAAAGAATTAATAAACCAGTGGATGAATTAGGACTATGTTACTATGATCAGCGTTGGACAGGACATAGTGAGACCTAAAGAACATTTCTGCCTAGGCTTACTTTAAAAAAACAAAGTGAGATTTAGGCAGTTCAATACAGGAGATGAGCACTTTGTGAGACATAAAACAGCCAAAATACAGAGTAGCCAAATACTCTCTTTGGCTTGAAAATATCCAAATAATTCCATAGTTCTCCAAGACAGAGAGAGCTAGATCAGTCAACGATATCAAGGATAAATCAGAATACCAATACAACGGGGGTTCCCTAACTAATATTACAGATGGCATTAGCTAGCCAGCTTGTGATCAAATATATGTGCAACTACACATTTTTTTTAAAGAAACAAATACATACCCATCTTCATTGCCAAGAGCCATGATTTTGCCATCTGCTTTCCAGCTGATCTCTGTGTGTACAGGCATTTTGTACTAAAAAGCAAAAGAAACCAATCTCGACTATAAACAATGTTCTCTCTACATATCACACAAATCAATGATGATAGCATGAGAAAAAAAATCCCTAGTGTTAAAAAATGTGCCAATTATACAACAGTCATTCTTGTAAATAATCTACATAAAGAATTACTAAGAACAAGTATTCTAAAATAATTTCCTAATGGAGACAGAAAAGAGAGGCCAATAAGCACTACATGTCTACAATGTTTCACCCTGTGAAATTTTACCTCACGATAAAGAAATGTGCCCACTGGCTTTGACAATATGGGGGTCATGGTCCTTAACAAAAGCCATACACATTCTCTTTGTTTTCTTCCTATCCCTCCCTTTCAAAGCTTCTTTTCCAGAATCATTTTTCCCCTACCTCTACATGTTGGTGCTCCCCAAGGCTCCCTGGGCCCTCTTCTCTTCTTGTCTCTTTAGCCCACTTCATATACAGGCCCACAGCCTTTTCATCTATCATTTATGTGGAGGGATTCCAAATTCCTGTTTCTAGCCCAGACTCCTAAGTCTGAACTGATCCATCTGTTCAACTGCCACTAAATTAAAAGTTTGTTAGGAACAGGAATTTTGTCTCTCTTATTTATTGTTAAATATTAATGTTTAGATACCACTTAAGATAATGAAGGAATATAATAAATATAATTCAATTATGACTAAATGTTACTTTTATGCTAGCCATACAAAAATAATGAGCAAAAATTTAAAAATGCTCATTTGAAAGGGTAAGGAAATCCAGCATTTAAGGTCTGACTTTAAAAGACAGTCTGACATACAGATATATTGATAGAATGGTAAAGCAAATGAGATTAAATATGAGAATCTGGGTAAAGGATATAAGGGAATTATTTGTATTATTTTTATAGCTTTTGTGTATATTTAAAATTATTTCACTAAAAAATTAAAAACAAAATGACAATTTTTTCTCAAGGAACACACCTTGCAGCTGCATTTGGACACTATACCACAAAGTTATTCTTACTATGGTATCACTTTGTTTAAAGTGGTTGGCTTGAAAAGGATACCTTATATGCAAAATCTGAAAGTTTATAATAATAAATCACCATTGCACTTGAGAAAAAACTTTTTTTGGGGGGTAGTTCTTTGTTTTACTCCAGGATAAAGATTCCTAAGATATATGTTATAATCCACAAATTCACTTATATCCTTATAAGAACATCTAAGAAATCTGACTTAGCATGATAGATATCTCTAATAAAGGCATTTATTATGCCAGATGGGAAACCCAGAGGAACTCGTGATGTCGAGAGATCAAGAAAAGACTTTAGGACCGCAAGAACTCACTTTGATTGAATTGGTGTCCCTGATGAGTTTGTTGATGTCAAAGGCCTCTCCACTAAGCTTCCAGGGGTTATGCTGTAACACAATCCCTTCCCCGCCACAGCTATATAAAGTAAGGGAAGGTCTATCTCCTTCTCCTCCTATATGAAACAAGAAAAGAAAGTTTATCAGTTTTGTACTTCACCAGCTTAGCTATTTGTTGCTATAGTATGACCATATCATTCTGAGCTGTTTCAAAAGAATTTTATATTTAAAAATTTTAATACATTAGAATAAAGCAACTGTTCTTTCCATCTGAACACAGTTGTTGGGAGAAGTAAAAAAGGTATATACTACTGTAATTCTATGTTAATTTCTGATACAACATATTTGCTTTAGTAGAGGAGCCAAAGGTGAGATCAGAAAACATACATACGTTCTTAAAACAAAGCTTTTGAGAATTTGCTTATTCTTCCACAAATAAGTACTCTATTCTTTGGGCATTTAAATACGTGGAGCTGCAGGATTATGGAGTTTCCTATGACTAACTATAGGGAGCTGTCCTCAAAGCAGCGATTTCCTCAGTATTACAGCAATCCTCTTGTTAATTTTTAGGAAGCAAACAGTGGTTCTGATGGGTTTCTGTAAGGGAAAGTTTTATTTTCACCACTGCCAGATAACAAATCAAGTACCCAATAAACATTCTCTGAATGAATGAATTATAAATTCCAATGCTGCTTGAGTTCTGATGATTTAAACTATTTATCCTCTTATATGATGCAATCCCTATGAAAATTACAGATGTTTCATCGTAGATGGTTAAGAAAAGTTTATCAGAGACTTCTGCTGAAGACACTCATTTTGAAAGACACTATGAAAGATCCATTATGTTAGACATAAGAAAGACAAGGCTGAGGGGCCGGAAGAGGGAAAGGGGGAAAACATTGACTCAAAGGTAAGAGATCATTTCAGAAATTCTAGGTTTGCTTTAACTGTGAATGAAAACAAATGATCATTATTCCATTAATATACTGAAATAACATCTTAATTCTGACAAAACTAAAAAATGACAGCAACTTTTAGTGAGGAATATTAGACTGGGTTTCAACATCTAGCGCAAAATAACTGTATGTGCAATGGAAAAGTTTAGTTCACAGAGAAGAAACAAGGCTTTAGTTAGAGTTTGGGGAGGCTTATAATGGGTGGTTTCTCCCAGCGATTCTGATTTATCAGCTGCCACTACTGCCTTCGTGAACGCCTGGGGACACAGCAGCCCACATAAGCAGTCACTGCACGAGAACATTTATGACTCTTTCCAGCTTTAACGTATCAGGATTAAACTGAAAGAAAGAGAACACTCTCATTTGTTATAGAATGGCCCAGACTTCCTGCCATGGCTTATAAGGAAAAAAAAAAATCCAAAAATTAAAAAAAAAAAAGAAACAGAATAAAAAATACGATGGTCTAGACACTTACCAAGTGACATAGGGGGTACTGGTGGCCCCCAGGCTAATGTGTACACAGTCTTCTTATGATATGTGCTAGAAATCTGTGGAGGCCTTTTGGCGGCGGGGAGAGAACAAACGGAAAGATTTAAACCAAAAGGCACAGTAGAAACAGACCATCTTTTTCTAAAAGTTCCCTATTATAAACTTAGTTGCTAATATTGGAGGAAAACAATTTAACTGTATCTTTCTCCAAATAGCTGATTGCAAACAGTTAAATAACATACCATGTAATGATATTTACTACCAAAGTAATTAAGTCCTGAATATACTTTATACAGAAAAAATAATGTTACTCTCACCCATCTGGCCAGTACGTATATTTCCATTCAAATGTATCTGCCTTATAGTCAAGTAAAAGACTAGAAGTCATTTTAGACTTACCCTGTGCCATTAACATTCTTAAACTGAGACAAGATTTCAGGGTAGACACATTTTTAATTTTTGACTGTCTTTTCAAGAAGCCTTGCCCTTAAGAGTATTTTCTAAGGTTGTTGTGGTGATAATGATATGTGATATGTCAGTAAAGAATGCTTAGCTTTGTGGGGAAAAAAAGGGACAGCACTGTTATTATGTTTAATGTAAACTATATTTTTTGCATGATTTTTGAATTCCAGAACTTATGATTGAATTAGCTGATGACTTTATTTCCATGTACCTGAAGAATTTATAGTGATCATTCTAGACAGTGAACCACAATTTCTTTGGCTAAAAGAAATAGAATAAGCAGTTCTGGCTGAATGCCTAACAATATCTCTATAGCAATATCCTTTCCCCTACTATATGCCTTTTCTAGTATTAGCCTGAATATTCTGCTTATAATAACCAGGGGATATTAATTTAACAGAACTAGCAATTTTGTGATGATATAGAGCTACTTAAATTAATATATTGTTTTATTTTGTTAAATAAAAACAGTGTAAAGCTGGCTGTGGCAGTGCATGCCTATAGTTCCAGCTACTTGGGAGGCCGAGGTGGGAGGATTGCTCTAGCCTAGGAGTTTAAGACCGGCCTGGGCCATAGTGAGACCTCACCTCAGGAGAGAAAAAAACAAAAAGGCTGTTTTTTTCCTGCAGATCATATGGGGCAGAGAAAAACAAAACAAACAGTGTATTTTAAATACATCTTTAGTGTATAAATCTTTAAAATAGTATGTATTTTTTTGAGAATTAAAAAAGAGTAGTCAACTGAGTGCAGGTACTATATGAGTACTTAAAGAACTGTATATAAATAGGAGGTCAGCTCTGCAGTAAAGTAAATGACTCTCACTTAGAAGTGAATGATCTGGGATGGAGGTAGGCAAACTTTTTCTGTACATATTTCGGTCTTTATGAGCTATGTGGTCTCTGCCACAACTATTCTTACTCTGCTGTGATAGTATGAAAGCAGCCAGACAGAATATAAACCAAGAATGTGACTGTGTTCCAATAAAACTTTATTTATGGACACTGAAATCTGATTTTATTTAATCTTCACATGTCATACAATACTCTTTTGTGATTTTTCTCTCCAACTACTTAAAAAGGTAAAGCCATTTTTCACTCATGGACTGTAATTCACCAGCCCCTGGTCTAGAACAGTGCTGTTTAATAAGGTAGTCATTAGCCACAGATGGCTCTTGTGCATTTGAAATGTGGGTAGTGTGACTGAGAAACTGAATTTCTAATTTTATTTAACTTTAATTACTTTAAGTATAAATAGCTACACATGCCTACCAAACTGAACAACACTGGTTTGGACTCTAATCAAGCCTCTAGAGCAGCTGTGTCCAATAGATATAAAATGTGAGCCATAAATACAAGCCACAAATGTAACCTAAAGCTTTCCGGTAGCCACATAAAAAAAAGCAAAAAAAAAAAAAAAATTCAGTTTTAATAACATTTTACTTGAATCAATGCACTAAAAATATTATTTAAAATGTAATTAAAATGAAATAATTACTGAGATTGAGATATTTTATATCCTTTTTTAAATACTAAGACTTTGAACTCTGGTGTGTATTTTACATTTACAGCATACATTTCAGTTTGGACTTGCCACCTGTCAGGTGCTCAGTACTCACCTATGGCTAATGACTATCGTAATGGAAAACACAGCTCTAGACTAACTTCCAGTTTACAGGAAATATAGCAAGTAGAGAAATGAGTTAGATTTACTTTCATAAGCAAGAAATTAGACAAATCCAAAATGTAGAGCAGTCTACCAAACAACTTATCTGGAGTCTTCAAACTGAAAAGGCAATGTCATGGAAAGGAAATGAGGGACATTACTCTACAGTATGAGATTAAAGAGCCATAACAAAATGCAATGTATGAACCTTAACTGAAAAGTAAATTGAAAAAAAGAGAACTAGAAAAAACATTTTTGGATCAACTGAAGAAATGTGTACATGGACTGGATATTTGATAATATTATAAAATTACTGTTAATTTTCTTAAGTGTGATTAAGATATTTTGGTTATAGGAGAATGTCTTTAGTCTTTGAATTTTAAGGGAGAAGAGTCATGATGTATTAAAGTTCGTTTCATATGTTTCAGATAAAACACATATATGAAGGTACACATACACACAGATAAAATAAGAATGGCAAAATGTTAACGCAGGGTGAATCTAGACAGGAGGTACACAGATGTTTTTTGTACTAGTCTTTCAACTTTCTTTTATGCCTGAAAACTTTCATAAAAACAAAACATGTTCCCAAAGGTCAGACAGGCTGAACCATCATCATCTGAAAATAATTTTTAAAAATAAAATGGCAAGCTCTGCACTTGTTTAGAATCTTATTTTCAAAAAGCCTCCTATGCAATTTTGATGTACATCCAGTTTATGAACTCAATATTAAACCTATCATGCCACATTTTGGTCAATGAGCTAAACAAGAATCACTGATTTCTTACTTGTTGGAGTAGGTGTCATATAATCCCACTTTTCCATCATCAGTTCCAAAGGCTAAGCAACCTTCCTTGGCTGGGTGCCAGCACAGCTACAAAAAAAAGAGTTCTGAAGTGAGAATATATAGGAAAAGGGGCATAAAGGGAATCCTTACATTATCCTTCAGACATTCAAGTGGAAAACTTCCCTGCTCTTGATTTCTTCTAATTCTCATTATTTAAAAGAGAAAGACGAAGAGTATTTAAGACAAAGTCATCTGTAATCTCACTATCTAAAAAAAAAAAAACCCCACTGTCAACTTTATAGCTCTTTTTCCAGACATTTTCATGAGTAAACTTAAGATACACAATTGAAAACAAGCAGCTTTAAACATTTAAATGATGTACATGATTTACTAGCGTGGGAATAAAAGATTCTAGAACAATTTAGAAAATATGATTCTGCTAATAATTAAGAAAATTTGGAAAGACATTATAAATTATCAATAGTGGTTCTCTGGATTATAGAAGTAGGGGAATGGAGTGGAGGATAAGAAAATAATGTTTGCTATCTATACTTTTGTATTGTTTGATTTTCTTTTTAAACCACATTTATTGCCTTTAGATTAAATAGCTACAACAGTGGTATCATTTTAGAGAAAAGCAAACAAAAAATTACATATACTGCTTTGTAACCTGCATTCCATGTTTTATAATTTGTATTTTTCATGAATCATTTATAACATCTTTCCATATCAAAGAATCTATGTTATCATTTTTAATAGTTCAATGCCATTCCAACATGTGGTTATATTATAACTTGATGTATCTTTTATGAACACACATTCAGGTTACTTCTAATTTTTTACTATTAGAAAACATGGCGGGATGAACGAAGCCTTTATAATTCTGAATTTGGGGACAAGGGATATGGTTAGAGGGTCCTTCTGCTTTCCTAGTTTCAAACTTCATTGAAAATACCTTTAAACAACTTTTGATTTCCAAGAGTTCATTTAAATGAACAGATATTCTCTATAAAAGAATTATATGGAAAAAAGTTCAAAACAAGCTCAAAGAAAGCATCCTTACCGCTGTAACCTTGGACTTGACACCCTGCCAAAAATTTTTCACATCATAGTTGTTCTTTATGGAGAGTGTATTCCACACACGGATCATGCCATCCCCAACACCTATGGCCAAACAGCCTACGTCCACAGGAGAGAAAGCCAGGCTGTAGGCAAACCCACCAAGGGAAGGCAGGGTCCAACAGCACTCCAGGGTGGCCATGTCCCAACATTTTATCTGAAAAGATTAAGAGTAAGGGCTTATATATAAAAAGAGCAGAGAAATAAGAAAAAGAATCCATTTTCAAATAATGTAGGCTCAAAGAATGGGAAAGGATAATGTCATTTTATATCTTCCAGTAGGAATTGGAAAAAGTATCTTTTAGAAAAAATATTAGTAATAAATCACATAGCTGAACAGGATCTTGGAATATATTTATTCCCAGAGATGGCAAGTGAATTCAGGGTCACATATCAAATAAATCAGAACCCACGCTTTCTCTCTCCTGGAGTTCAGTGGTCTTTCCATTCCATTAGGTATTGGTAACCTCATTCAGCAAACTCTAAGGATGAAGATGGCCTCAGTATAGTGGAAAAAAATCAAAGAACTGCTATCTTAAAAAGGAAAATATCTCATCGTGTCCAAGGATCATCACTTGTTTAAGAGAAGGACCTGGGAGAAAACAAAGTCTATCAAATATACCTAGCTTAACTGTAAAGCAGTAAGGTTACAGACTACCATATTTATATAAAGCCAATTCTCTCTCAGAGAGATCTCACCAAGAGCAAATAATTCTGCTACCTGAACTACAGACCTAGGTAGGCCACAGTATGAGGATCTCATACATACCTCCCTGGACACATCTACTCCTTTGTTACATCTGCTTTAACAAAAAAGCATCTTGGTCGTTCCTCACAATCTCCCCTCCTTCTATACTGTTGATATATTTAGTGTTGATCAGTAACAGTAACTCTGAAATTGGAGCCAGGGGTGGGGTGTAAAGACTGATGGGTGGTTTGAAAAAGCCCTCTAATTCCACCCAACTTGTAAATCGCTGTTCTATAATGCTGAACGCAAATAAGCAGTTCTTACATCTCTATCCATTGATGTGGAAAGTAGCAGCTGTTTGTCATCCTCAGTTTGTAAAGGACATAAATTAAACACAATTCTTGAATGATTTTGCCCTTCTGATGAAGCGCTAAAGAGGGTGTACTTCCGTCTCCAGGACTGGGTGAGATCCCATAGCAGCAGTTCGCCTCTGTGAAGGAAAAACATAAGCATTAGTTCTTTTTCAAGCAATATAAAAACAAGTGATTGTTCAAGCCAGTTTCAAAATAATTTCTGTTTAATCGATCCTTTAAGGAGAGAAAAACTGCACATTCTGAAATATGCACAAAATATTTCTAGAACATACATAAAAAAACAAACAGTCACCGGCCACAGGGAGGGAAATCAAGTAGCTAGGGAAGACACAGGTGGGGAGGATACTTTATTATTATATACTTTCATTCTTTTTGAACCATATGAATGTATTGGACTATCTTTTAAACAGATTTCTCTAATAGCTTTAATTATAAAATACTACCAAAATTTGTATAGCACCCAAAGCTTTAAGATAGATCTCCTTTGGGGTAGTGAAGGGTGTAGGGCCATGGTTAGTATTTCTAGAGGATTTCTATGAGCTTTACTGTATTATCTCATTTAAAAGCAGGGACTTTGTCTGTTAAATGCACTTATAATCTCCAGTAACTAGAAGCAGGTGCTTAATAATTTTGTTTACTGGATGGCCATAACCATCCTAAGAGGTAGAAAATATTCTGTCTCCCCTTTCTATGCACAAAGTGAATGAAGCTCAGAAAAGTAAAGGGTCTTGATCATAAGCACAAAGGAGGTAAGTATTAACAAAAGATTGATTCTGAAATTTAGTTTGGCCTGACTTCAGAGTCCATACTCTTAACCATCAGGCTATACTTATTTGATATTTTCTTAACTCTTTTAGTAGACAGCACAGGTATTAGTCACATGATTTTTCCATTTCAAATGGCCCACCAGAATACAAGCCTTGGCCATTACTTTCTCCATCTTTTGTATCTGCAAAGAGAAGCCTAGGAATCCCTGAGGCCAAATAGGAAAACAAATGTATATTGGAGAAAACATAACCAAAAAGACTTACCCAAAACAGCTGGATACCAGCTGTGTTGGCTGATCACTGGACCAATGGAGTGTCAACCAAAGGCGCTCCTTAATAGTTGGGTCTATACCCCCTCCTCTTCTTTTCAGAAAGGGCAATTTCAAAATCATCACCCCTGCAGATTAAAAGAAGGTCACTGGGCACTCAACACAATGAACTACATGCGTGAAGTCACCAGCAGTTCACAATACACAGTCCATGGTTTAAAAGTTTGTTAGTCTGGTTACTTAGAATTTAGATCTCATTTTCCCATGGAAATATCATCATAAATAGTGGTTAATACTAGTCTAGCTACATTTAGGTCAAATAAGCCTTTATAGAATGTCACACACATTAAGAATATTTTTTGTCTGAGAAAATGAATTCCCAACTAGAATTGAGAACCCACATGGTAACCCAACCAGGCTACACACCCAAAAGTGGTAACACAACGCCAAAATTGGAAAGACAGAGGTTGGGATTACTTCTAGTTGGCAAGAAATCAAACAGAGGAAAATTTGGCAGTCAACATGTTGTGGCAAGGAAATTTCTTCACCCCCAACACACTACTAACCAGTGGTTCTTAATGTATACCATGTATCAGAACCACAGATGGAGCTTTTAAAAATAAATATGCCAGGGCCCAAATCTTAGAGATTCTGATTCGGTAGATCTGAGGTGGAGTCCAGAAACCCTCCTTTTCCAAAAACTCTCCACATGATTCTGGTACACAACCACGATTAAAGGCCATTGTACTAGACATACATTGTTTGAGGTTACCTTCTGGAGGGATTCTCAGCCTGATGTTCCCACTTGGAGTTTTAACTATAGTATGTTCATAATAGTCCACAAACCTTAAAACATTTCTGTCTTCCAAAATTATACTATTAGTTACCACTGATGAAGCCAATGGAGTGGGAGGGGGAATGCAGAGTTACTGTTTAATGGGTATAGTGTTTCAATTTTACAAGATCAAAAGAGTTCTGGAGATAGATGGTGGTGATGGCTGCGTAACATTACAAATGTACATAACCACTTAAATGTACATTTAAAAGTGGTTAAGATGATAAATTTTATGTTATATGTATTTTTACCACAATTTAAAAAACTGGGGGGAAAAGTAGAGAAAGAAGAGAAGCCACTAAAAAGAGAAAGCTGATATCTTTTATTATAAAGGTAATATTCATTCTGCCTGGAGTTTCTCTCAATTTATAAGCTTAAAGGTGAAAGTTCTGTCAAAGAGAAGCTTGGGAAAGCTAAATGACTGAGGGTCTCCATAATTTGGATAAACTAAGATTTTACATTTAAACAAAGGCTTCTATGCTTGGTGTATATCATTTATTCTGCATTTGTGTATTAAAAGCTCTTAATTCCCGAGACCTTTTCCATTCCTCTGATCCAGACCCTGCTGTGTTCTAAAATTCCTGCTCTTATAACAAATGTCTTGTTTTCCATGGCAAACAGTGATCCTTCTACAAAGCAGGGGTCTTTGCCTTCTCCTACAATGCATCAGAAACTCTCATATCCAACTTTAAAGTCAGATGTTCAGAGAACAGAGAGTTCTACTAGCCCAGGCTCAACTGGGGAAGCAAATCTCTGCACAGTAA
Organism: Avahi laniger; assembly: GCA_963575035.1. NCBI lineage: Eukaryota > Metazoa > Chordata > Mammalia > Primates > Indriidae > Avahi > Avahi laniger. The sequence continues at coordinate 24,443 of CAUYSK010084775.1, forward strand.
AGAACTGCTTTCAGACAGATGACACACCCTCTGGACAATAACACAGAACAAAAGCTTCTACTTCTATGGGATCAACATAGGTTACATCCCAATAGAAACATCAAACATGAATTTCACCTTGGCCTCTAGAGCAGCTCCAGATTCGAATGGTTTGATCTTTACTTCCAGTGGCTAAGTAGCAACCTTTTGTTACTGGAGTTTGTGCTGTAACTTTCCCATTGGGAATTTCAGGTTCTTCTAGGAGAGAGATGGTAATTTTGTTAATTTGTATTAAATATGTACTTGTCAAAGAAAAATTAGTTTGCAAGGGTTCCCAAAACTTAGCTACCTCTTTCATATGTCTGATCTATAAAATCTAAAGTTTTACATATAATTCAAATGATACATTCTACCTACTTTGTTTCTCAGGTCTAATGAGTACTGAACCCTCCCTTAAATCCATTCTACCTGAATTTTCCTCTTGATTTATGGATAAACAATCTTCACCAGGCAGGGGACACCAGACTATGGAGTGGATTTCATCATCATGGCCTCGAAGCCTGTGAATAACTTCTCCTTTCTTACTGATATCAATTATAACCACTATGCCATCTTTGTAGCTGAAAAAACAAAGAGTTATAAATATCACTGAAAAATTAAGACAGAACAGTCTTCTCTAGTAAACATTCTGGCTTATAAGTTACCGTTGTGCATTTCTAAAAGGTGCATTTGGGATGGGGGAGAAGGGAACAAAAATAATTTTGTTTTGTCCTTTTTCTAAAGTGTTCATTTCAAGCTTCCTGGTTTTGTTAAAACACTCCTCCATGATCAAACACTTGTCACTAAGTAATACTGTATATGTTGCCTGGTGCAAAGCTCAACAGTAGAGCATGCTTTTGTTCTGAGGGAACTTATAAAAAATAGTTCTTATAGGGGTCCAGCAACTCTTCTAATTAGAGACAAATTTGTCCTAGTGTACTGAAAAAAAAAAAATCTCCTTTTTACAAGTGATATCACTTTTCTAACTGTGACCTTAACAAAAGCTGCAGAACTCTATACTCCAGACCTGCATATTCCACGGCTGTCATTTTATGAATTCAGAAGAAACTGAGAAATACTAATAGCCTTTTAAAAACGAATTATTTCACATACATAAAAAAGTATCTACCACTCAGTTTAAGAAAAAAATAATTGCCAGTATAGCTGAAGTCCTCTGAATATCCCACCTCAATCAAATCTCTCCTTCTCAGACCTCGTCTCTTCCTTTATCCAGAGGTAAAACACCATCTGTGAATTTTGTGTTGTATCATTCCTAGCCTTTCTTTGTATGTATTGCTAATAGATACAATATACAATGTATACTTTAAACTTTCATATAAATGGTATCGAGCAGTTTGTCTTTCTGTAGCTTGCTTTTTTCACTCATTCTGTTTGTGAGTCATCCATGTTGATACATATAATTCTAGTTCCTGGCCAGTCATTTATACCATTGTATTAGCATTGCATTGTGCAAATATATCACAATTTATTCATTTTCCTTTCGAAGGGCTTGCATTTATTGCAATAACAAACAAAAAATGCTATTAATGTTCTTGTACATACCTAAGAAAATTTCAGGTTTGATGCCTAGTGATGGAACTGCCAGGATGTAGGATACACGCGTCTTTGCTTTACAAGAAAGTACAAAATTACACTCTTCAAAGAGGTTGTATCTATTCATACTTCCTACACATTAGACAAATCTACAGGGAAAAATACTAGCACTGCTTTATTTTGAAATAAGAAGAAAAATAAATAATAGAATATGTCAACCTTTGAAGACTAGACTTTGAAAATCACCAAGTAATACAATCCAACTGTCATGAGATCAACGAATTTTGAAATCTGAATCAAACTTTCTGGGAATAATCACTGAAGATCCTCTATCTGTTTACTCTAGCACTCTCACTGCAACACTGCTCCCACTTCATGAGACTGCCGATCCACAGACCCCCTTACATTTTCACTATCACTCACCCATACTTGTTTCCCTATACTTCCCCCATGCTGCAAAGATTTCATGATCCGTCATTCTAATCACTTTTGAAAAACACTATTATTGCCCTTGTCTCTTTCTCCCTCAGGGGTATTTACTCCACAAAACTCCAAATCTGGTTGAATCTAACCATCTCCTTTCTCAATCAGTTTGAGTAGTTTACTTTAAATTCATGACCATGATCCTTAGTGTGGCACTCAACAGTAAACACTGGACCTAAAATTTCCCTTAGTAAGTTCATTTTCCTATACTGTGAGATGACTGTTTCCATACTTTCTTCCCATATCCAGTTACAACCCCATCCTGAACTTGACTCCACCATTCTTACTTATGCCTGAGAAAATCAGAAGCCATAAAATGGAACACCCTCCTCTTTCAAACAGTTCTACCAACCCACCTGCACCTATTTCCATATCCTCGGCTGTTCTTTCTACTTGTGATCTGAATCCAATCCCCTTCTTACTTTTTTTTTTTTTTTTTTTTTTAGACAGAGTCTCACTCTCTTGCCTGGGGTGAGTGCCGTGGTGTCAGCCTAGCTCACAGCAACCTCAAACTCCTGGTCTCAAGCAATCCTACTGTCTCAGCCTCCCGAGTAGCTGGGACTACAGGCATGCGCCACCATGCCCGGCTACTTTCTTCTATATATATTTTTAGCTGTCCAATTAATTTCTTTCTATTTTTGGTAGAGGTGGGGTCTCACTCTTGCTCAGGCTGGTCTCGAACTCCTGAGCTCAGAATGATCCGCCCACCTCGGCCTCCCAGAG
>CAUYSK010084777.1:0-34752 GCA_963575035.1 Avahi laniger
GGACGGGTATATGTGTACACCAAGAGTGCAATGTGCACCACGCAATGGGATGGACATATTTGAAACCTGGACTGAGGGGGGAAGGGGGGGCAAGGGCAACACACGTAACCTAAACATCTGTACCCTCATATTATGCTGAAAATAAAAAAAAATAAAAAATAAAAAATAAAAAATAAAACAAATAAAAAAATAAAAAATAAAAAAAAAAACGGAGACTTTTCAGAACCTTTAAAATACTAACATGCATAATCAATTTTTAATGAAAGACAAAGAAGGTGATGAATGCTTTCCAGGTGGGATGACAGAATTCACAGCTGGCATTTACCTTAATGGCATATGGGGGACAGGGCAGGAGCTTCACCAAGGAGACAGCTCAGTGCCGGGTGAGGAAGCTGAGGCCTTGGGGCCACAGGTGACCTTCTGGATCCTTGAGGGCAGCCCTTTGACTGAATCTGTATTTTACAGAACAAATCCTTTTAATTAAAGGATTTAATTTGAAGTTTGGATTCAGTCGAGGGGCCACAATTGGGGATCTGAAGGGCCACATGTGGCCTTGAGGCTACAGGTTCCACACCCCACTAAGAGATAATCACTGTTAATAATTTTTGGATTTCCTCACAATCTTTGTTTATTTGACATCTAGCTCTCCCTTTTCAACCACTTTCTGTAGTTAAAGAACTTATTGTATAAAGTCTTACATGCTGACTTATCTGGGCAATATTGCACTATTATAATTTTTGTACAGTGTTAATCTTCAAAGATATTATTTCATTCGCTAAAATTCCGTAATCATTCCACTGCAATGGAACATTTCTGTTCCTTTCCCTCCAGAACTTTTGTTAATGCAAAGTAGTGGTTTTCAGTGGTTCCAGGACTAGCCCCATCAGCGTCACTTGGGAACTTCTTAGAAATGTCAGTTCTTGGGACCCATCCTCAACCTACTGAATTAGAAATGTCAGGGTAAATCCCAGCAAATAAATAATTGTGATGCTATACATTTATATAAATCTTTATATGTAATTGTGATATATTTATATGTAATTATCTTTAATTCCATATACAGATTATTTGAGGTTCTAAGGGTTTACACTATTGTCTTTTCAGTATCTAACACAGTGCTAGACAAATACTAAGAGCTTAATATTTGTTAAATGAACTAAAATGTTTCTAAATTTGTTTCACCATTCTTTGAAATTTAGTGCTGCGAATAATTCTATAGGGCTAAATCAATATCAATTGCTTTATAGTTATTCTATATTTTTCTCCCTTTATGCTTGTTATTCTATTTTCTTATAATTTAAAAATATCAAGATATGTGTCTAATTGTTTTATAAATAATTTTGCCTGGATCGTGGTCAGCCCCTGTAATCTGCATTTCTAGTTCCCAACCTTTTCCTCTCAAGCCCCCAGATTTCCACAGATTTCTTCAATTGTATCTTTAATTACTACTTCTGTTCCAGTTAATCTAGTTCCCTTTTAGAAACTTTTAGATTGTATCTTCTTGATTTGTCCTGAATATCTAATATCACTTTCTTCTGTTCTTCTGTGTGCTATTATGGGATGGTTTCTGTATGGAGGGGTTGACTGGAAAGTTATTTTAATTCTGAAATTGTTGTGCTGGACTCCTGCACCTCTCACTGAGAGCTCCTATCTCGTCCCAGTTTGTTGCCTTGGCCTCATATCCTGTCTTCTTTTCATCTCATCCTGTTGTCCCTTCATCTCAGCTTGTTCTATGTTGTGGCTTTCTTTTCCTGTTTACCAAAAGCAACGTCTTCTTAAATCAGATTAAGTATGATAAATAGTCTTCTAAATTTTCTCTGGTTCCTGTTATAAACAATGTTCAGAGGTCTGCTCTTCCTCTTGTTTTCGGGATGTTGTTCCTTTTCATTTTTGCCACTGGATGGTTTTATAGGTTACATTTTTTATTTTTTTACTATTTATCCAAAATTAGGAGAAAAATCATCCAGACTTGGCATTTATAAACAGACAGAGTTAGTGGAGTTCCTTTGGCTCACTGTTATTCTCTAAATACTTGGATTAAAATCCCAATCAGATTTGTGACTGGGCTGCAGCTAGACCAGTTCTAGAATCTAACAGTCACTTTGTGTGAATATCCTGGGCAGAAGTTTGCTTTTCTATCCCTCTGCTCTGCATCTGAATCTCTGAACTAATCAAACACTTTTAAATCCTCCGTCCCAGCATGCCCTTCTGCTAGGTCTTTTTCTATCTTCCCACCTAAGCATCTCACTTATGGGAACTAGACCTCCAGCCAGAGCTTAGTCTCAGCATCTCTTCCCATATCCCGGAATTATACTTCTTGTTTGGGTATAGAAAGAAGGAAGTTGGTAGAGATGCTCACAACACCTTGGCTACCTTAAAAAAATAACATCCACACAGGCAGCCTGGTTGTTCTATTCCTATGAATCTTAGTTACTGGATCTGTATGTCATTTTAGCTTAGAGAATGTTCTATTTTGTTTTGCTTATCTCTCTGAGGGTATATTTACATAGCTTAGAAGATTTATTAACTCAGAATATATCTCTAAATGGTAGAATACAGAAAAGAGATGTTTTAAGCAAAAGCACTGTCTCAGTCTTCCCTAGAAGCATATTCTAGAACACATATTTATATAAAAGATGTTTATTAAGAAAGTGCTTTCAGGAAAACCTGTTTTGGAGTGACAATAGCAATCAGGGAATGAGAAGCAGTCAAGCAAGGGTATGATTTCAGACAAAGTTTCATAAAGGTTGGTTTTAGCTTAACCTTACAAAGGAGTTCTAGATTATAAGTCCTACCTCTGAGTTTGTCCCAACCCAAGAGAGGCAGCCAGGCTTTCATCATCAGGCAATGGGTAGTCATTGGACATGAACCACTGCTAGGGAACAGAGAGGCTATTAAACCTCCAGACACTTTTTGCCCTTTTACTTACAGGCAAAGCAGCTCTAGTAGCCTAAGAACTGCCCTAGGAAGAAGAGTTACAAGTACTGTTGAATGAATGCATAATTTTAAATAGATAATTGATCTTTATCTAAATAGTCCCAAAGCCTACCACTCTGCTAAGGTGGTTATATACTCACGAATTATGAATGAAGGAAGGAAAGAACAAAAAAGAAAAGAATAAGGTAATACACTTTCCTTGAATCAGTGCAGTATCTTTCTAACTGGGATGTGAGTCTCCTTTATATCTCCCCAGACAATACATGGTTCATATTAATGCTGCCAACTTTCTTCTGAAGCACGAATCTCATCATGACACTATCTGTTCCAGATTATGTTTTGACTTACAGAGGAATTCAAACTCTTTAATATGGGGGTCAAGTCCTTGGAATATATGAGCCTAAATTATCTTCTCCATCACCTCTTCATCTCCTATAAGCCTCCTATACCAGATGACACATGTCTGTAAATTACTTTTATGTCTTCTTTTCTTTGCTATTACTTTTCTTTTGGCTGAAAATGCCCTGATCATCTTTTTTCCTTGTCTAAATTTTACTCATCCTGAAAAGTCCTGCTTAAAACCTTCCTCCTCTATGAAGCCTTTCCCTCCTCTACAGTTATAAATAATTCTCCTGTCTCTGCTCCACCGTATCACTGGCCATGTTTTATTGTACAGCTACCTACTTACTTTGATTGATAGTAAACAAGTCCCTCACTTTCATTCATAAGTACTTTTGAGGCAAAGATTAAGTATTATCATTATTATAGCTGACCTTTAATGTAACATGAGCCATCATTGACTACTACTATTTACTGAATTGAACCGATTTGCTGAGTTTGCAAATTTATAATTTACAGTATGATTTGATAGGGGAAAACTAGAAACAAGCTGAAAGCCAAATGATAAGAGAATAGTCAAACAATTTATAGTACATCAACTCATTGGAATCTTGTGCTTCTATTAAAGTTATAAAAATTAGTAGCCATATGAAAATATTTATGAGATAATATTAAGTTAAAATATACACATACCATAAATATGCCTATGCAAAATATATTTGGATATTAGGGAAGATAATATGGTAATTAGAAAAAATATAGTAGATATCTTAGCATAAAATAATGATGTGTTCTTTTAAAATACCTTTATTTTTCTTACAATGTTATTTATCCCATGAAAATGAAAACGAAGGCTGATAGTGAGCTAGGCTTTGAAGGAGGCTACAACGATTATAAAATGGTCAAACATTATTAACTCACAAATTCAGCAACTGTATCTACGCTATAATAAGATGACAAGCTAAACATCAAAATTCACATGGTGTATCTTTCAGGCGATAAGGAGGCAAGTGCCTCGGGAAATGTTATATTTCATTGAATTAGCCAGTTAATTTTAGTATTGTAAAAAATTGCATCAAATTGTTCTCAATTTCAGCATGCAAGATCTATTGTAAAATAAATCAAGACACGGTAACAATGAAAATAATGTTCTATATGCACATGTGATGGGTGCAGTGGTGGGCAGCAGGTGCCTCCTTTGGGACTAGGCACTCATTCTCCCAGCTGTTGATAGTGGCGGTGCCTGCAAGCTGCCAGATGAATCACTATCTGGGCAGTATCCTCAGCCCAGAAGAGCCACCTGGCCCAAGATTATGCCCCTTCCCATCCAGAACAGCAGTTTATATTCAAGGACTCATTGATACGACGGGTATATAAAGGCTCACTCTCCTCTTCCTAAACTGGGACAACCTGGAAGAGCGATTCCAGCCCATGGGATCAAAGGATTGTGAGGTCCTGTGACATCTCAGTCTCTCCTTCTGCTGGTTCCTGTTCCTTCACTCCCTGCTATTGGTGATCCCAAGAGTACTCCCCAATAAACTTCACTCACATATCTCTGCCTCATACCCTGTTTCCCAGGAAACTTTACCTAAGATATCCTGTATAATTAAATCTGCCTAAAACCTAGAAAGTTGGGAATAATCAGATATAGAAAAAAATGTTTTATGAGGTATATCTTAGTAACTTGGGAATAAAAGCAATGTGGTTTCATGTTTTCTAAGAACTTAGGTTCAAGGCACAGTACATGACAAGTATTTTATAGAAATTAATATATTTAATGTTCAAAACAACCCTATGAGGCTGATAATATTCTCTATCAACCCTATTTGCAGATGAAAATTTGAGCCTTAGAGTAGTAAGTTAACCTACCCAAGGTTACATAGCTAGTTAGTGGTAGAACAAGATTTGGAACTCAGGGGCTTGTAACTGCATGGAGCTTCTACCGTTTACTATCTCTCTACAAAGCACTGTGCCCTAAGAAACTGAACATGCAAAGAGAACGCATGTATTTTGCATTTCAATTTGGTGTCATAGCCTTTTAGGAATTAGCAAAAACCTCCAATTCCAAGGTGTTGAGCATTGTGATTATTATTTTTTCTCTTCTTCAATCAATATCCAATAAAACTTGTGAGGAATGAAAGGTTCAAAGGAAAACTATCTGAATAACAGTACTTCTATTCACTTTTTACTTAGAGATGACAATTGATGCATTTTATTACCAATTAACTTTATTCTCAGTGTACTTTAAAGGGAAATAAAACACTTCCTCTGAACACTTTTGGGATTGCAAAAATCAAATGAAAAGAAGACCAGGCCATTTTAAGGGTCATGCTGCATGGAAGATTCTAGAGTACAAAGACCATTTTCATTAAAGATACCCATTTTTTAAATGCGTACTCTGACAATGGATGCAGAGTTCAGAAGGGGAGAGTGTGGCAATTTAGATCTTGAGCAAACCTCATGAGACTTTGGAATAATAATTACAGCTTCCAAAAAGGGCAGGAATGTGAAACATTTAAGATAACATGATCTTGAGTACTGAAATATGTTTTCATCCTGATGTTCTTAGGAGACTTGCACACCATCTTCAGCAAAAGTAAACATTCTTTTCACCCCCAAAATCCATAGTGTGCTGTGTCAAGGTTTTTATTTTCAATTTCCATATTCAGAATTCCATCAATTAACCCCTGAAATACACTTCTGACTAAAATTTGGCACTCAAGGATAGAAGTAAATTTGTTATGCAGTGTTTTATTTTTTCAACCATTTATAAACTGGAATAGTTTTTATTGGTGAATATTGCAAATGTATCTCACTAAAACAAGCCAACAGTAAGTTCAGCAAATACTGAGTCTGCAGCAATGAATGGAAACTAAAACTTTCTTTCTTTTCCAGAAGCAAAGAACTTAAGATAAAGTGACATATACATATTATAAGATGTCTGTGATAAAATTCTCTTCATGTTGATATACTGAATGTTTTCAGAAAAAAAGAGATAAGGATTTGGATACTTTTTCACATTTAAATTGTCAGATTACTTTTTACATTTTGACAAAGTAAAAGGTTTTCCTTTCTTTTCCAACATCTCCCATATTATTCTTCTCACGTTTCAATAACAAGATATATTTCCTACAATGAAAACTAACCATTATGAGTTATTGAATTTACAACAAATACACAGTAAGAACTTAAATACAATTGACTCTGGTTATTTTCCTTATCCCTATACTATCTTTGTAATTTTTAAAGAATTTATCCAAAACTTCCAGGAACTTCAGATTTATTAATCTGACAAGATCTCCCCTTGTTTTTATGGCTGGAAGCATAAGCTAATTTATATAATTTGGCAGTTCACCATCTAATTTTGTTATATACTATCACTCTCTTGACAAATTTGTCAATAGTCTACAACCCGCCTTCTTCCAAGTTTCCTGCTCATCTTCATAAGATACCATGTGTCAATCTAAAATTAAATCCTCAGAGTGAGAATAGAAATGATGGACAGATCTCAAAAGATCTACATGCCTATCAAAATGTGATCAAAACGATGTTAATTCACATCTGTGTCTGGCTTTCTTATCTCCATGATAATGTTTACACGGTTTTGCCCATGAAGTATCTTTTTACTTGCTCTTCCTACCTGCCTATCAAGGCTTAAATTCCATCTCTACTATAGCACTTCCAGTTAGAAGACGTTGTCTCTTCCTTTAAATGCCCATAGTATGTCCACACTTCTCTAATGCCAAGTAAGTAACCTCCTATTGTATAAGCATCACAAGGCAAATGTAGCAGAGATCTTAGTGGTCACCAGTTGTCCATGAACTTCCCTCCATTCCCCGTCTCTGTTGCAGTTCTACTGAGGCCATGTGATGAACGCTGTCCAATAGGCTGTGAGCATCTGTGATGTGTGTTGCTTCCAGGCCAACGAAGATAAAGTGCCAGTGATGCCCTCCATTTCTTTTGTTCCCTGGCTGCTGGTACCTTGGAAGATACTTGCTAAAATTTGCAGGGTTGGCAGATAAAATACAAGACTTCCATTTAAACTTAAATTTCAGATAAACAGTAAATAATTTTTAGTGAAAGCATGTCCCAAATATTGCATGGGACATATAACAAAAATTATCATTATACAAAATTATTATGCAATTATACTATAATGCTGTACACTACCTACTACTATACTATATTATAGACTATAAAATAGTCTTATACTATAATACTATATAATAAATATACTTTATATGCTAAATTATGATACTATTTATATACTGAAAACTTATACTAATATTACACTATTGTTTTCTAAATTATTGAACTTCAGATGAACAACAAATACTTTTTCAGTATAAGTATGTTCCAAATATTGCTTGGGACCTACTTATGCTAAAAATACCTGAAATTCAAATTTAATGGAACATTCTATATTTTATACATCTGGCAACCCTGTGTAATGCAACATTACAAAGTGGAGAAAACTTCAGTCTCTGATTTAACCAGATGAAAGAGAGCATCTGTTGATTCATATCAGACTTTGTGTTCCTTGAACATAATTTCACTGAAAATACTGCAATGTTCCTGCTGCAAAGCCTGTGCTGTCCTGACTAATACAGCACTAGCAGAACATAAAGTTGGGAAAGAAGAATGAGAACAGCTATTCGAGAGCTTCCACCGGCAGGGTGCTTGCTTCAGTTTTACTCTGGAGCAGTGGGAATGCAGTAACTGTTAGGGAAATGCAAACTGACACCAGCAGAGCCTGCTGATTTCACTTGATGTTTGGTTGCTGTTTTTGTTTTGTTTGTTTGTTTTTTGCCAATCAATAAAAGAGCAAACACAAGCACAGAATAAGCAACAGGACAAGAGAGCAGGATGTAATATGGCCATCTGTCAGGGAACTTGTTTGTTGGGTCACATAAAGTTAGAAACAAGGTTATACTACCTTAAGTCCAAGAACCATATATTAGATTTTTTTTCCTCTATGGCCTAGCACAGCTGTCAGGCTTATTAAGCATTCCATACATTCCTAATACCTTGAATATTCTTCCTGGTTAATGTTTTTAAAGATCAATCCAATTATATTCTTTTTTCTTTGTTTTTTGTCTGTGCCCAAAGTGATCAGGAATAGAGGACCAAAAGCAGTCTTTTGCCCTAGCTTACCTTTTACCTTCTTCCATAACCAGGGGCCAATGCATTCTTTATCCCTAAAAATTTCATCTGCCACCAATCAAATTCCAGATGTCACTGAAAGACACCGAGAAGGCACAAATATTGGCAGTGGGAAAGAAACAGCTAGGGAAAAATGAGGAGGAGCAAAATATAAAGGGAAAGAAAGGAAATGTGAGAAGATATAATATAAGTATAGATGAGGGGAAAGAATGGAGAGGGAAGGAAAGAAAACAGATATGATTAAAAAAAAAAAAAAAAAAGGAGAACTTGGGCCTGTGCACACATCTTTGTTTTCCTGATCACCAATTTGGTGATTCGTGATTCAACAGAAAAGACTGGCTCAAATCTGAAATGATTTTCATTCTCTTTCAGCAGCTTTTATGTATAAGAGTTCGGTTTACTATGAAAATAACATACATTGGCCAAGATTCTCCATCTCAACAAACAAATGGTATTCTAAAGTTTAGCACATCGTCTTCTCTGTATTTCTGCTGTAGAAACAGTGGGTAAAGAGCTTGTTTGATAAACAGAGAGAATTTCTTCCTCTTTGGGAAGTGGTTCTACCATCGACAGTTAGATGTTGAGGACTGGAGAGACATGGCCCGCATTGGGCAACTTGGAGCTCTAATCCCTGATGGCTGCATTGGAAGCCAGCTGATGACCTTTGACAATGAGTTTATAGAAGCCTGGTTGGTTTTCTGGTTTGATACAGTTTTCATTTTTCTTATAAAGTTTTGGTGAACTTTCTAACAACTCCTAATTACATCCTTCATTAACTTTTTACGGATGGATTTCTTTCCTGAGAAAAATTTCAGTCCACAAACAAGCTTATCAAGGAACCAGGAGTTTATTGTGACCTGGCTCTACTTCCAGCAGATTTATACAAACTATTCTCTGAAGGGCTCGGGCTCAAACACTGGTGAGCGATTTCTTGAAAATATCTAAGAGTTTTTGTTTTCATTTGAAATCTATATAGTCATTTTGTACCTTGTAATTATGGCCAGTGAAATTCTTGAATTAAAAAAATAATACCTCAGCAATATGAAAAATTTAAATATAGATAGTACTATCAGGAGTTGGACATGCCTATATATTTTTCCTCTTATTTTTCTTTGCTAATGGAACTTACAATAACGAGGGGTGATTTTGTTTATTTTCCAATTGCTGTGATAATTGCTTGATGGAAGAGTAATGATGGACCAGCTGCCCAGGATCTTTGTGAAACTGAGAACAAAGTTATTACCTACAGTGCACTGGTGAACAAGGTAAATGAAAAGTGTCACTCATAATAACTTCTTGTCTTTCTGAATGGCATTTAGGTTGAAGAAGAGCAAATTCTGTGTAAAATTTAAGGGGGTAGAGCTCTAATAAAGATAAAACTAAAGTTGTAGAGGTCTAAATAAAGTGTCATTTGTTGTTACTTAAAAATATTTTCTGAGATTTCTAGATAGCATTGGTGTTATGGATTTCCTGTCATCAGTGATCTCTCATTCAGGGAGGAAAGAGATGTCGAAGTCTCCTTGGACACCTTCATTTCCCAGATGGAAAGAGTCTACTCCAAAAAAAGAAAGATTCCTTGCCTCATTCCTAAGAAAATTATTGTCTGCATCCCAGCCTGATAAAATAGACTAACAAAACAATTCTCACTTGCAAGGCGTCACCACTGTGCTACTAGCCCCAATACATATTAATAGGTTGTCAAAAATTTAGTTTAGGTCTATAAAAAACTAATGTTTTCCTCCTGAACTTAATAAAATTTCGAGTTTCCTTTAAGGTAAACACATCAGGTTTTTTATTTGTTTTAGGTATACATGAGAAGTTACACGGCCTGAACTTTTTTACTGCCTCTTTAGCATTTTTATGTGTACCTATGTCATAAGTTAATGTCATATAGTTGTTAAAGCTACATAGCAAGTGTGATGAGGAAGCAGATTGAAATGTTTATATCACAGCCTACCTGGATGTGAATACTAGCTCTGCCACCCTGTGTACCTTTTGGTAATATACTTAACATTTCTGTGCCTCATTCTTTTCTTTCATAAAATCAACAATAATGAATAATAAGCCTCTTACCTCCTAGGGTTACCATAAAGATTAAATGAGCATATATACATATATAAACGAGTATATATATAAAACCAACAGTGCCAGCAACATATTAAGCATTGAATAAAGCTTTTTAAAAAAGTTGTTCTTGTTTTTTGTTAGTATGCTTTATTCTGGTAGAATAAAATTTGTTACTAACGACTAGATAAAGTTTTCCTTAGAAAAACTGACATTACAGAGCAAAAAAGAGTACATAAAAAAGATGAGTTCATAATGAGAATTTCATTGCATAGTTTAACTAGAAAGACTAGAGAGGGCCACAGATCTGGGGATTTGAACAGCCTTTCAATATTTCTCTACATTCCTGAAGAACTCAATCCCTAACCTATTTTACAATGCTGGATGTTGTGAAATACATCCTTTTCTGAGGGGAAAAAAAAAAAAAAACAAAGAATGTTTCAACTGGCAGTGGCAAAAAAAAGACATGAATAGTTTTTTTTTTCTTAGTTTTAAGACAAGCTGAAAGGAGCCTAACTTGTAATGTTAAAACAACTAAAACAACACACAATTTCTTTTTAGGAGAGTTTGTGTGTGATGGTTCTCTTCAATCCAGAGCTGAAAAGCCTGTTTCTTTGAGATTTTGAGAGTTTGAATTCCCATGGTACAAACAAAATTAAAATCAAAAAGATTATTTATAGGGCTATAAAATATTTTAAGATTGTAGTAAAAGTATTTCCTCATCATAATTGAATACTCTCTTTTGTGTTACACATTTTTTTTCCAAATTGAAATACCTTTGCTGTTTTTTATTCTGGTCGTAAAAGCAATACACTATATGCAAAAATATCATAGAGTATTAAAAAAAAGAAAAATTACTTGCAATAATAATCAAATCCAGTGTCATATCCTTAATGTTTTACAGCTTCTTCCTTTTCTAATTAACCATGTATTACGGATGTTATATCATGTCAGTATATATAAACATATGACATCATTTTTGTGAATATGTAGTATTTCATTGTATGAATAAACTATAATAAACACATAATTTATTTCTTGCTGAAAGGCTTTTAGATTGTTTCCTTTTGTTATTACCACAAATAATATTACAATAAATGTCCTTGTAGATAATATCGTTATACATTTGTCCAAATATTCCCTTAGGATAAAATATTAGAAGTGAGATTGCTATGTCAAAGGCTAGAAAAGCCTTTCATAAAGTCTTTTGATACGGCCCCATTATTGCCCACTCGAAGGACTGTAACAGTTAACAACTTCACCAACATATATAATCAGAGGGTGGCAAACTATGGCCATGGGCCAAATCCCAGTCATTGTCTGTTTTTGTAAGTAAAATTTTATTGGAATACAGTCATACCTATTCTTATACATATAGTCAATGGCTGTTTTTATGTCATATTGACAGAGTTGAATAGTTTCAATAAAGACTGTATGGCCTGAAAAAATGAAATATTTCATATCTGGCTCTTGACAAAAATGTTTGTCAAACATTAATACAGACCATTCTTTTGTCATAATGGCTATCATCAAATGGACACACACCTGCCCCCACCATACACACGCAGAGTTTCCCTCCTCCTTTTTTCTAATCTAAGAATATTCTCTTCAGTAGGACTCGTAGTAATTAGAGGGCACTGGAAATCTTATACAAAATCATGAAAACTTAGCCTAATCCCTTTGTTTTAAAGGAAGATAATTGGAATTTAGAGAATATGATTGAAACAAGTAACATTTTATAATTGCTGCTGCAATCAACTCAGATGTTTGGACTCAGCTTATCTTTCTGCCATATATGAATATTTCCACAGAAGAGACTTTTGATATAAAAATAACTGGGTGACATTTTATGTTAACATCTTATCTGCTAAAAAGCCAGATTTGTAAAAGACTTCTCAAGGGAGCATGGACCAACTTGATTTCATCATCAGTGAAAAAAAAATTTTTTTTTGATTGAAAATGAACTGATAAATGATCTCTAAGATATTATTCTTCCCCAAATTTCCTCTAGTTTCCTTCCTTTTCATTACTTTACATATTATGTGATATTAAACTCTGGCAAAAGTAAAATTGAATCAATACACAATCTTTAACCTCCCGTCTTTTACAATTCAGTTGGAATATTGAGATCAAAGCACAAGACAGAATTTGAACGAATTTCTCTTTTTCCTTTATACACTGTGTTAGGGTAGCAAAGGCAACTTGGCTGATAATTCTCTTATCATTATAAAAAAATTACATTACTTTAAAAAAGTACTCTTTCCACAATGATCATCAAAATAAATATCAGCAGGATGATAAAATTATTAGATACCAATCTCATTTCAATACTTTAATTACTTCAATAACTATATCCCAATTATTCTGATAATTATAATTTCTATTTTAAAAGAGTATTATACCTATTCTGAAAAATGGACAAGATTCTGAAAAAATGCCATATGCTGCATTTTACAGTTCCTTCAAAATCAGATTACAGAGCACATCTCAAGCAATGCATTGCAACATCTTCTGTGACAAGGCAGAGAATCAACTAAGTAATTTTTGGTCTTTTTTATTTACTTGGTAAATATGAATTGTCATCTCATATGCAATTCTTTTCAAAACATTTTTCCGAAAGACTATCTAAACTTTTCAATCACTGTGGAGAACTGTGATTTTATTGGCCTTTTTTCTTGCTTCATATTTATTTTTTCTGGTTTTACTTCAAATTGAGTTCAGAAAACGTAAACCTTTCCCTGGTATGTCTAGCAGAACTTGAGTTTATCTTTTGATAGCAATACCACCTCCAATCCTGAACTTGACAGACATGCCTCTTAGGGGTCAAGAGGAGCATGGCTTTTACTCTGCTACTTTCCCTCCAGGTGGTGGTCTCTCCCCTCTGCCCACTTTCTGGAAACCCTCCCTCATTCAAAGAGGGGACACAGGCAGTGGATTCTTTCCCACAGTGAACATATCCAGTGTTTTATCATTTCTCTTAAACTTGAATCATTTAAAAATATTTTTATTGCTTCTGAAAACTCTTACCGACTATTAAATTTTACATTTACCAAAGATGGTGAACAGTATTTTACAGATTATTTAAGAGATTCTCTGATCTTTTTACAAAAAGCAGGAAGAGAGGATAGTCTTTGACATAAATGCCCCGGGTAATGGTAAAATAAAAGACAGGGAGAATCATTTAAACTTTACAACTGTCAGCCAACCTCAAACTGGTTCAACACTTATCAGAAGGAACAGAGTGTTTAACAGGGAGAAAACGGCCACTTCCCTTGCTATTTTAAAAT
This sequence comes from Avahi laniger, assembly GCA_963575035.1. Classification (NCBI taxonomy): domain Eukaryota; kingdom Metazoa; phylum Chordata; class Mammalia; order Primates; family Indriidae; genus Avahi; species Avahi laniger. The sequence goes on from CAUYSK010084777.1 coordinate 13,791, forward strand.
TGGAGATGTCAATTCTTGATTTTGGGCAAAGAATTCCACCTGCTTGTTAGAATTAGGGACAAGAAATAGGCAAAAGAAAAGTATTAAAGTGAAAAGACATCACCTTATAGTACATTTATTTTAAGCAAAAAGGGGGAAAGTTTTTATTTTCTGATGAATTATTAATCTCACCCAATAATCATTCATGATTCACTGAAAAAATATTTATTGAGAGTCTACCATGTCTCAGGATGTTCTAGATCCTGGATATACAACATCTGAACCAGGTAAGTCTTTACCCTCATAAAACTTACATGCCAGGACAATCGATAAAGGAAATGAGCAAAACATAATTCTGATAAATTTCAAGGGAAAAAATAAAATGAGAAATGGAACAGGACTTGCAATTCTAGCTGGGGTGGCATGGAAAGGCCCCACTGTGAGGGCAACATCTTCGAGGAACCACCTCGAGGAGGGAAAAAGCAAACAGGTACACCCAGGGGAAGAGCATGGAGCAGAGGGAACAGATCGGCCAAAGCCAGGGGCAGTGAAAGGCTGGAGCAGTGGGCAGGGGGAGACAGAGACCAGGGGGAAGGGCAGAGGAGGTGGGGGACAGATGACGGAAGGCTTCGTAGGCCATGGCAAAGGCCTCGCATTTCACTGTGTGTGAGATCGGGAGTCACCGGAGCAGTTGTGAGGCGAGGAATGGCATGGCCTGTCACACATTCCCACGGGATCCCTTAGGCTGTCCGTGTGTAGAGGATGAAGAGGGGCAAGGGAAGGAACGAGGCAGCAAGGTAGGAGACAACTGCCAAGTCCCCAGTGACAGGCGAGTGTGCTTGGGCTGCGTGTGGCAGTGAAGGTGCCATAAGATGAGCTGGGACTGGGCTTCTATTTTAAAAATAAGGCCACAGGCTTTGCTGACGTCCAGCATTGTGGTGGGAAGGGGAGGGATGGAAAAAAAGAGAAATGTTGAGGTCAACTTGAGACTTTGCTCTGAGCAACTGGGAGAGCAGAGTTGCCTTTTACTAAGTGAAGAAAGCCTCCAAGAAGAGAAGGGTTTTAGGAAGGAAAACCAGGTATTTGGTTTTGGCTTGTTAGAGAGGTTTCTTTGTCATCTAAGTGGAATTGCAGACGGGGCAGGTGGGTATGTGGGGCTGCATTTCTGGCCAGAGGTCTCAGGTCTTTATACATTTTGGGGAGTTTTTCCACATATAATTGGCATTTAAAATCATGATTTTATATTCATTTAGTGTTTAACAGTGTAAAATTTAGGCCCCCCCACCTACAGGAGGTGACACCAAAGGTAAACTTGGTTAGGCCACATTCATGTCCCTGTGAGCCACATAATGGCTAGGTAGCCTTCTATTTCTCAGCTCATTTCCCTGAAATTATTTATAAATACATGATTATTTGATGATATTTGTATGAGAGTAATAACACGATTTAGCTGAGCAGTAAAACACGTCTGAGAAACGTCACAGATTCTGAAGAAGTCGATCCCTATATTAAATAGAGAAAAGGCTGCATCACTACACTTTCTGAAGGAAATATGATGGGCGTAGGTAGCAGTTTTCTGTCCCCAGACATCAACCCCAACCCATGGCTGTGTGTCCGTAGCTTTACTCAGAGTACTGGCATAAAGAGGTAAATCCCCACTAGCTGGACACAATCTCAGCTCACACATCTACTAGCTAAGTGGTGCAAGTTACTTAACCTCTCAGGCCTCAGTTACCTCATCTGTAAAATGAGGATTATAACTTTAGCCATGTGGAAGAGTTATTATGGAGCTATACTGAAATCATGTTTGTAAGCCTTGATCTGAGAGCTCAGTACAGATTAGGAGCACAATAAATGTTAGCTAGTAAAGAACTGGTAGCCTCAGTCTAGACACTACTCAACATGTTACACACACATCAGAAATATTAAGTGGAACTACTGCTTGTTAATTAACAGTGTGTAGAATATAGAGTCTTATACAGTAGAGTCAAATGAAAAGAAGTAAATTAACTGCCTAATGGAAATTTCAATAAAGGTGACATATAAACAAATTTCAAAAAAAATTTCTGTTGTCATAATATATCTGGGAAGTATAAGAGCTACATTACGATTTGTTACATCCTCACAATTTGTGTGTCGTGTGGGAAGCATTTATTGCTGTTTTGAATTAAGGAATAGATGAGAGATAAAAATTTCTCCTTTACAATGTCACAGGAAGTATGGCCTATGGACAAAGGAAAATTTAAACATAATTTAGTTGAAATAAATGATAAAACTTAGAGATATTTACTAGTTAATTTACAACACTTTAGGGTTGTTTTATGTCTTTCATTTTCCCTGTGAATGAAACCCAGAGAAACAAAGAGAAACAAAATATTACCAAGAGGCATTTAGGTGAGATATAAGGAAGAATGCTGGAATGATGAGTGTTGCCAAACCTCTGAGCAAGCCTACCAAGAAGAAGATGATTCCTTCTCTCAAATTCTTTAAGAATAAACAGTTTCCTCCTATGAATAATCTGAGGTAAGTTTCAATAAAACGAGCTGTAATTATTAGTGACTACAGCTGAATATTCAAGCATTCGAAAAATTTAATGATGTTGAACTTTGTGCATGTGGGGCCCTCCCGATGTCTTATCAGTCTTTCAAAACTCCTGGAGAAAACAGAGTAACATTTCACCTTTTCAGAGCACAGTGAAAAACAGCAATTAAGTCAAAAGGAGCTCCAAAGAACTAAAGGAGAGGTCACAGAGTTCCTGTATAAAAACCCAGGTACTTGATACCGAGACGACCAGATTCTATTTATTCTTATTTTATTCACAATTAAAATCAGCTCAGTTAGCTGATCTTCAAGTCCAGAGCAGACTAGATGTAATAAATTGGAAAGGTAAAGGAGCTACAAGGGCTGGTAGATGGAACAGAGTGACTCCGAAATATCAAATGCACAGGAGGTTGAGGTGACTTGAGTAGGACAAACATTCCAATGACTACAAAGTGCCTTGAGTTGGCTCTGATTACAGCAGAATTAAGTCTGATGATCCTGAATTGCAACAGAGGAGTTTATTTTTATTTGGTATATTCACCTTTAAAAACAAGGAAGGGTACAATTCAATTGAGAAAGATTTCATTATAAATAGTTATCTTTATTTTTTGAAACAATAGTGTATCTTGTTTTCAAAGGAGTCGATGCTCAGCTTTGGAAGCCTGCATATGCATAATAACTCATTTTCTGCAAGTCCCAAATAGCTGCAGTATTGTGTGCCAAGGGGAATTGAGTCAGAAAGAAGCGCAGACTTTGGTAATAATTTCTATCATTATCGTCATTCATTTGTGTATGTTATTCCTCTATAGAAGTTGAAATTATTAATCAGAAGGAAAATAAGCATTAAAAATAGGAACATATTTTTCTTTAGCTATCAAATTTTGAGACAGTACTATGATAATCACATATTTTACATATATTTTATCATGTCATCTCAATAACTTTGTAATTTAACATTTTTATTTTACAGATTTAAAAAAAGCCCTGAAGGTCACAGAGGTCACAGAACTTAACAAAAGATACACAGCTGGGTATAAATCCAGGTTGGTTTGAGCCTGTGCTCCCTGCTGGGCAGTATGTGTCTTTATTGACCATAAGGGCTAAGCCTACCAAAGTGAACCACTTGATGCTTATTTTGATTCTCTCTTTAGAATACGATGGCATTTATAGAAGTAATACTGAAAAAATCCAAAGCTTATAATTCAGAAACATAAATCTACCCATAGGACTGTTTTTAAGCATTATGCAAATTCAAACTCACTGGCTTCTAAGAAACTCTTATTTAAATAAATTGTGAACATTTTTTTTAGAAATTTCTGCCAGAAAAAATTTTGGCCTCTGCTGAGGGACTTCCTCAGTTATAATAAGGATAACGATGTTCCTTATTTGTATTTCTTTTTGTTTGGGTTACCAGGAAACTTAGCACTCAGTAACAGTATATATCTCCTTCCCTTTCCTGCCAGTGCTCTTGGTTTTCTATTTCTAGCTTGAATTTATTATATTCATTGCAAAGCATATTCTTTTGTAAGTCACTTCAAATCTTTCATGGGAAAATCCAGGGTACATAAATTGTACAGAGGCCAAAATAATTTTTATGTACCTGATAGCAGTATTAATGCTCTAATGTTCGGCTATCAATGTATCCATGTTTATCTTTATTCATGCTTCCTGAACAAAACTCAAGGTAAGTCTATAGTGCTTTTCTCTGATACGTGATAACCTGCCCAAACATGTTAATGGTATGTTACACTTAGGGCCAGGCTTATACAGTGGGTTAGCATAATGGGTATAACCTATTTTCCAAGATACAGAATTATCTTACCTCTACTTTCTAAATTTTGCAAAATTTAAATATATACACACAAATCAAATACAAGGCTTGAAACATTTGCCAGTACAATATACTCATAGTCAGTCAAGATTCATACTGTGAAGTTGAAATGGAAAAGATTCAAATACGTGGCATCAGAGGCAGAATTTGCTTTTGTAAGGGCTCGGCATTGGTTCCTATGAAGATGGCACAAAGGTTTTCTGAAACAACTTTCACCCAAGAAATTTAATTTAAGGCATTTTGGTAACTTCTTAGGAGTTCATGGTATTCACTAGCATGTACTGACTCCAGATTGCTATTACCAAGGGAGCAGATTTGAAAGCCAGAATATTCTTCCATTAAAATACTATTCTTCATCAAGTATAATAAAACGATATTTCACCTAGTACCTTTAAGGCCAACATTAGGGTCCTGACAAACCATTTAAAATTCCACTTGAACTAGAGAAAATGTGCCAGTGGTCCATTCAGCCAACATATGTTTCCAAGTAGAGAAAAAGAGAAATTATTTACAAAGGTTATTGAAGTAGCAATTCAGTGATGAATTGCTGCTTCATCCTTTTACTAGGGAAATTTTCTTCAACCACTTTCCCCTATGTGTCGGTTTTTTATCTGTCTTTCCTTTTCTCCTATTCCGCTTTAGCAAAAGATCTAGAAACTTTTCTTATTAATGAAATAACCAATCCGAATCCATTTGGAAAAATCAATTTGGAAATTTAGAGAAGCCATAATTCCCTGTGTTTCCAAAACAGGAAGAACAAATATTAGGCACAAAATAAGAATTATTTTCCTTTCCCCTGCCTTATAACATCCTCTCAAAAACCTACAGGTAGTAAAGCATTAGTACAATACCTTTAAAGTCATTTCAAACTGCATCTCTGAGACACACTGACCGACACTCTCAGGTTCAGCCCAATTCTCATATTTTACGTTATTGCCTGCAGTTGGGGTAGAAACTGCTTTTGTCATCCTAAGTGGTAAGAGACACAGGCACGGATATAACAATTCATTTTCTCTCTTTCTATTTACAATTTAGGGTGGCATCACAGCAAAATAATTAATTGACCTGCCCAGAGAACAAATAAATCACAAGCTCAATATGCTGCTTGGAATTTGCAGCTCATTTCTGCAGCGCTGCTGTGCAATACAGCTAACATATGAGGTCAGTAAGCTCTTCTGACACATCTCCAAGTCTTTGTAACCCCTTGCAAGGTTATGGTAGTTAAATACAATAGAGATCGTGGTGTAGTTACAATAGCATATATTCCAAGTCAGTAACTATGAGAACAGAACACACAACTGTAACAAAACTGATGCAGCATGCAGTCCATGGTGCAGTGATGAGGGAGGTAAAAAGAACCAATCTCAATAATCATTTAGTAATCCTAGACGTAATTCTTTTTTTTTTGTTGTTCAGCCTGAAAAAAATTAAAATATACTGATCTAGAGTATTATTAATACTAGTGTGACTTGGTTATTGAAAAGTAGTCAAACACATGTACAAAAATTCTTTCCCTTGTATGTCAAGTTTCCAGTTAATGAAATTACCATAAATGACTATTTGGCTTCTATTGCTTATGTGTGGAGCACACATGCCTACCAAAGACTCTTGGCATTGCCTTTCCCAGATATTCTTTACTTAGGAAAGTGGTACAAATAAAAAAAAATGTTTGAAACTACCCAGCATGCTAACTTTCCAGATCTTTTTATTCTTCCTTGTTAAGAGGTTCAGAGGTCATTTCTTGGTGGTAATATATATGTCTAGCTAATTTTGTAAATTAGTTTCAGATGAAATTTAAAGCAGAGTAAGATTAGTACACTTTGGAGACTATTAGAACAACTATTTGTTGCTTATTCTCAAATATATATAATCCAGCTTTGTTGACATGTCAAACTACTAGATTATACACAGACTAGTAAGAGGGAAATAACTCCAATAGAATCCTTGTCTAAATTATAAATCAGTCTACGAGGTGAGCCGTGCAGTCCAAACCCACTATCTTGAATACCTCTTGATAAGTTGCAACCCAACTGCTATTTATCAACAATAAAAAGTGAGCAATGACATCAACCACTGAACTTATAACTAAATGCCTTATTAGATAGACAGCTGTTTCATAAGTATGACAATTCTTCATAACTAGAGCAGCCAGAGAAAGTTTATGATGTAGACTAGGTTTTGGCAAGCTCCAGATATGAAAAAACCCCATTATCCTGAATCTTTAGAAATCTTCAGGGGGTGGAAAAAATTAATCAGGAGAATTTCATACCCGAAGGGCAGAATGAATTTACTGGTGATGGCAATTAGCTCTTTTTTCGCTATAGTCAAAGGATTTTAACAGTTTGTATAGACGGAAAAAATTTTAGTGGAATGATTTTATAATCTAGCCAATGAGATTACAGAATGATGTACCACCTACCATCTCACACAACTTGTCAAGATGAAAACAAAAAGTGACATTTGTAAAATTTTTATTGTAAATAATCATCTTTAACTACATCTCTAACTACAAATATCTTTGCTATATAATGATGTATTTTATTGTTTCAATTCAAACGTGCTCTGAAAGCCCCTAAGGAAAGTTAGTAAAAACATATAAACCCCTTTTTTCTGATAGTGGAATGTCCATAATAAAGAACCCTTAGGAAAATGATCTTGCAAACTGTGTGCTAAATTGCTTCATTACTTGCAGTCAGTTTTGTTTATAGGAATAAAATACACCTTGGTATTTAGTTTGCCATTTTCCATAAAACCAGGTGTCAACATATATCATATTGCTGACTGGGTTTTTCTTTTCTCAATTTGTGTTGGGCTTTTTTTAATTCAAACCCATCCATTTAATAAATAATCCTCGCCATAAAAAAAAAAAAACTTTTAACCGATTAAATCTTTAACCAATTTAGATCTATACAATCTAATATACAATCTAAAATTGGCCATCTTAAATATCTTACTGCCAACTCAAGGTGGAAAGAATCTTCAGAAAAAATTTATCATATTTAACATCTGTTAAATGTCATAGGTTATCTTTCACCTATGACGTGTGTAAGAAAGACAACATTTTTGTTTTTCTCCATTACAGAGTATGAATTTGGTTAATAATACAAAATGAGAAATTTCTCAAAAGAATGAAGTAAACCTATGACTTCATTTCACTCAATCAAGACAAATGGAGGGGAAAAGTTACTTCTTAGTCACCACTTTTGGAAGGACAAGGGATCTAGCCAGTCTTTTTCTTTCTGTAGAAACTCAGATTTCTTCTTTAAGGGTAACTGATTGAGTTTCAAAATAGAACACACTTGGTGGTAAAGGCTTGCTTGGGATGCTGCTGGAACATGACCTTTGTCCCCACACTACTGAGAAGGAAGAAAACTATGTCCTTCAGAAACATTTGCTGCATCTACACATGGAAGTGCTATTATTATGTGAAGATGGAGCATAACTTAGTACGATAAATAGGGAACGATAACTCATGAAGTTACAAGGACGTCAGCCTGGTCTCCTTTGGAGCCCATAGTGTTTAATTACTCTTGTGTTTACTTTTCCACGGACAAAATAGACAGAATAATGCTACAGATTTAGGAGTGACTTAAGGAGTGACCCATAATGTTGATCAAGAAACACTTGGTAAATACTTGCCTGACTTTTTAATCCCAGGGCATTTAATGCTCAGCAGAACAAATAGATTAGAAAAAAATTTCTCTTAATCACTACAGGAAGAACTGAATGAAGCATAAACTCCAAAAAGGGCATTTAATAGATAATGGTAGTTAAAAAATAACTACATTAAAATGAACCTGGCAAGACAATATCTATACTGACCATGTGGGCTAAATGCTTTTGGCTTTTGATGACTTCATGATTGATTGGCATAAAATATAACCCTTTAAAAATTCAAAATAAGAAAAAGGCAGTGGAGAGAAAAGTAATCATCAGAAACTTTTAAGGTAGTAATTTTAAAAAGAAATCTGTAGTAGAAATCCCAAAATCGAGATAGTAAACTTATACAGGTATCCAGTGGTTTCATTCATTCAAAGTACTTTTTAGAAGTCATGCTTCTCTGATTTTTGTCACTTCATAAAGTGGAGACTAGAAGACCATACGCATAAATGTGCTATATTGCTTTCTATTAGAGAGATTTCGATGCACTTTGCACTATCAATTATTTTAATTTCTTAGAGAATCAGGTCTAACACTTATTTTTAAGAGCTTGGAAACTTTTCTCAATCAAAATTTTATGGAGAACCATAATATGTACAGTGGGCACAGTGCTGGCAAGCAGGGAAATTGGACCCCTGTTCACTTAGTTTTCCTCAGCTCAGAATGGCACCTAAGGCATGTATGTTGAATCCTGGTAGTCCAAGAGACTCTTGTCTTAGGACATACCAACCTGAAAAGCACCACAAATAATATGAATGAATTCATGGAAATACATACACACACACACACACACACACACACACACACACACACACACACCCACAGTCTTTCAGTCTAATTTTCATTTTGTAGATGAAGAAAGTGAAAGATAAAAGGGTCAAATAGTACTTCAAAGTGACATATCTAATTATTAATAGTCGGGGGTGGGGGAGAGACAAAGAAAGAATAATGTACACTGAATGCCTGTACTATTAGCAGATACTGTGCTTATGCAGGTCTCCTAACACTCAGAATGGTACTCTTTCTGTTATTCCAAGGAACAGGTTAAATGGACTGGAGACCATAACAGTTGACCAAGTTCCCAGAAGAATGTACAAGTAATGGAAAAAGAGAGAAAATACGAGGGAATTGCTACGTGACAAAAGACAGTTTACATGGATCCCCAAATGGGCTAGCTGAATGTAGTTCAAACTCTTTTACGGTCCAAGTTCTATTTTTGTTCCTGGAGTTTATGTCCACATTTGATAAATGTTGAGACGGATAGAGGCTTAGCATCATATTCATTACCAGGACAACATCCTGCACAAGCACAGAGTTACATTTTCCTTGCTGTCTCAGCAAGAACACTTGAGATGCTCAAACATCAAAGTGCTTATTAACAGCAAAAACATCAGATGCCGCAACAGAGGACACGTGGAACATCGGAGTCTCTTATTCTATAAATATTCTAGCTACAAAATTCAGCTCTGATATAGATCACAAGATTTTCTTTTCAAATCACATTGTTTATGTCTCCTCATAAATGAAGTGGAAAAATTGAACAAATGAGGAACAAAAGACATGTACTATTATATTACACAGGCATAAAGGTGGGTGGAATTTCTGTACTGTCTGTAGTTTAAGTAAACTGAAATCAGAACAGTTCAGGTAAATCTCATGGTTGAAGCAGTATTAGAATAGAACAGTGTTTCTTAAATTTTGTTGTACATAACAATCATCTAAGGATCTTGTTAAAATGCAGATTCTGATTTAGTAGACTTGGTTTGAGACTAAGAGTCTGCATTTCTGGCAAGCCCCAAGGTGATGCTGATGCTGTAGTTTTGTAGACCACACTTTTAATAGCAAAGGAATTGCCCACCATTCCCTGGGTGATGGATACAAAATATTCAGCCTGCATCCCTCACTCGGATGGCAGTGCCAAATTTTCACAGTTAACTTTTCATATTGCTGAATTCTCTAATTTAATAAATACTGAGCTTTGCAAAAATTTAAGTACCCCTAGGAGGAATAAGCTCTTGAGAGTGAAGGGCATTCTAATCCCACCATTTAGACTCCATTATTTTGACCAAAAAGACATTTTTACTTCATGTTTATGGCTACAAAATTATTTAGATCAAATTAGATAAGCATTAAAGAATTTTCATAAAGAATTTTCCAAAATCAATTGCATTTAGCCAAGTTGATTTCCTTATCAATTTTTAGTATATGGCCTCAAAGCATTTTAATTTTACTTTTACTGAAATTATTTTCTGTGTCATTTATTTTCCATGCAAACTTTACAAATTGTATCTTTTTCTAGCCCATATCAAATTTTATTATTATGAATTTTCTTTGGTGGCTATTACTTTAACACATCCAGATGTCTAGGGTGGACATTTTTCACTTCTAAACTTGGTATATATTTTTTGATTCTTCTGGAAACTTTACAATGTGCTGTTTTAGCTGTCATCAAGAATTTATTTATGTAGACTAATTTGTGCACAAATAAATTTTATAAAAGACAGAGAGCTTGCATTTATTTTTCAGAACAAATGGCCTAAGACGGAAAAGGCCACTGGGTGAGTTTTGGTTATCCTGGATGAGTTTTGAGTAAAAAACGCTATTGAGATGAAAGAGTGAATTCCTAGAGTGTTCAGGGCAAGGGAAGCCTAGCAGAGGGAATGAAAATTTCAGAGGAAAATGAAATATATTGAAATGATGAAAATATTTACTTACTATCCAATAAAACATACCATCCACCCTCTATATGGTATGGATAAGTGAAATCAATTTTCTGTCTATCTTGCAGTGTACTGGTTCTCTTCTTTTCCTTTCCAATAATTACCCATCTGTATTTAAGAAGGGCTAATGGAATTTTGTAAGCAACACTACAGATCCCATTAACTCAAAAACCCCATAATTTCACAGTGATATTATCTGTGAATTTTGCTTTCAGTCCATAAAATAAAAAATGGAACTTTTCATTTCTATTCTTCAATAAAATACAATTCGGGAATTAATCTTTAAGCCTCACTAAAGCACATACATCAATAGTGATCATCTTTTTTTACTACTATTCTCCAGTGGAATGGCCTATATGAAAATATTGAAAATTGATCAGATGTACTATATTTTGAATTTTTTAAAAAATGTATCCAGGGGATGTATACGCTCTCTATATTTTTCTGATTTCTGTTTATGCTTTCTTCAGAACAGCAAAGTCTTTTTGGATTTAGATTAAATAATGAAGTCAAAAATGACTAAATGCTCTCTCACAGAATCTTGCATTTTCAAAAAAATAAAATTTTGTGAATTCATAAAACATTATGTGCATATAGATTAGTGATAATCTGTTTCTTCCTTTCTCCCCTCAAATTTTTTTTCTCCCCTCAAATTTTGTATCTATTCCACATGACCATAATCTGCATGTGTGATATTTCTAGGAGGTATAGACATTATTTGGAAGATTAGATGCTGTGCATGAGAAAATCGCTCACATGTGGTATGACTTCAGGCTCTTTGATCATACAGCATACAAATCCTGGTCTAAAGAATAGCCTATGATAAATCAATACATTCCCATCGGCTCATACTTTTTCATTCTCATTTTCCATCCTAAAATATGAATAGCAAATCGATGCTAGATTTTATTTTTTCTCAAAGGTAACATGGGAGCAAATGACTATTCTGCTACCAAAACTCTTTAAACAAAATAATTTTCCAAATTTTTCAAACATTTTCAGTATGGTACTCCATTATAAGGCAGGTTTTATATCTCTAAACAAAAAGACATGAGTTTGAAAACAAATTCTGGAGTAAATATAAAATGCTACAAAAATTAAAAGAATAAAATGATCATGAAAATGTAATTGATAACATTCCTTGAGGTCAGAGGCATTCTAAGTGATCAACCTCTTACATATCATAGACATTGGAATAATGTGTGCTGTTACGGTTGGTACAATTTTTCAGGAGATCTAGTACCATATATTCCACTTAAAGGAATTTGGTGAACTTATTTGCATTTTTGAATGTTTCGGACATGTTTAGCATTTCTTAATTACTTGCCCTGATTTATGTTTGTTTGTAATTATGATTGTAAAGACAATCAACAGTGCTTGAATGTTTGAGGAAAAAAAGAAAGAGAGACTGAAAACTTATCAGGAAGATTATATCTGGCATTTCTTTGTGAAAGGTCTAGTCATAAATTAGGCAACATTTCTATGTTAAATTAAAATGGTGTTATCAATTAATTTACTCATGTCTTTGTAATGCGTTAGATCTGAAAAGAATGGTCTAAATCATACTTTAGGACTTTACTTGTTACATAGCATCAGGTAGTTAGTGGGGCTAATGGAAGGTCAAATTGTGATTCTGCATTTTATTACTAAAGCTTTGGTACTACTTAGCATAGTTCACATTTAAGTAGTTACTTCCCATCTTTTTTTGTTCTACCTATTGATGACATCTGAAACACTGACGTCACTCACTGGATCCTGCTAGACATGGGGACCTGGTAGTCTCTAAGAGGATACTTCTAAATATTTCAGTCAGCAGCAGCAGCTCTATGTTCTATAGTTTTAAAGAGTCCCTGTATTTCTATACAAACACATATGATAAAATTAACTTATCAATTCATCAAACAAAATATAATATACCATTTTAGACATCACATGTTAAGAGGGTGACTGGCAACTTGACAACTGGAGTCCATTAATAAAACAGTTATCATCATGTTGAAAATTTGGAAGCCAGGCAAGGCAAGGAATGGTTGAGAAAACCACATGGCATGAAAAGAGATGAGGGAGGAATGAAGGATTAGCAGGAAGGAGGAAATGAAAGAGAGAGAAGGAGAGAGAAGAGAGGGAGAGAAAGGGTGACATGGAGGCGTTGGATGCTGTGGGTTGGGAACATGTTAGCTGCTTACAAATATTGGATGAGTCATAGTAGACTTGCTCTGTTTGCTTTAAAGAGATGAACCAAGGCCTGCTTGTGGAAATTACAAGGAGGCAGAGTTTAGTTGCCTAACAATTTTTATGTTAATATAAGTGACACCTCTATTATTGGAAATGCCCCAAAAGAGGCTGAAAAAATCCTCGGAACTGTTTAGAAGACCAAAAATAAGCCAGATCACTGCTTCTCAAACTTTGACTGTCTCATAAAACACTTGGGTATTGCTTAAAGGCGTATCTGACACCACAGCTATGGGATGGGGCCTAAGATTACACATTTCCAACAAGCTCCCAGACGATGGCCCTGCTGCTCCTCTGTGGATCATACTTTCAGCAGTTAGGGACTTCCTTAAGGTGCCTTTTCACTGCAAAATTGAGTGTTCTCTCTGCTAGGTAGTGGAATAAAAGAAATAAAGAAAATCACAAGAGTCAGCTACACTACATGTTCAAATTTCATTGATAAAATAGCTAAACCATCCTGTCTTTTAGAGGCAGGAAATAGCTGGAAAACAACACTTCAGAGATAATAGCATAAGCACTGGGATAATGATACTAAAATGCCTTCAAAGAAAATTGGCAGCAGTTTCAGATTCATACCCAGTGTAGACAACTGTGAGGATCCTAAACTGAATGTAACTCCTAATATTGAAATTGGACCCTGCCAGCTAATAGCATGCTCACACAAGCCTGTGTTTAGGGGACAAAGATTGAAGACTGAAGAACTCCTCAATGAGACAAGGCTCTGAACATGTTCTACCACTGGGCGGTGGTGGGAGTGGAATTACAAACGAGTACACTGAGCTGCTCTGTCTTCCTTTTGACCTTTGGACTGAAGCAAACCCGAAAAGGAAAGAGAATTGGCATCTCGGGTGCATCCCATGCTACTTTTAATCAGCTGCAAGATTGTGCTGCCCTTGAGAACGCTGCTCCCTATCCTGTGCGAACAGCTTGACAGAGGGCCAGCTGAAGGGATGTCACTCGGTCAACAGGAAGTGAGTGTGGACAAAAGGTCCAAGTTTAGGAATGCCTCCCTGGATTTTATTTTGATACAGAGCCTAGTCAAACTCAGTTCTTGCGGCCAGGGCCAGAATAAAAAATGTGCTCACAGGCTAATTGTGGGGTTTTTTTTTTTCCATTTTTAAAGGCACAGACCCCAATAATACAATCATATGCAGAAACCTAACTGGAGGAAAAGCCAAAATGCAAGAAAGGAGCATGAATTTCCTAATTAAATGTGCTTTCCCAGTTACTTTTAAAATATGTTTCTTAATGTTTTGCTCACTAAAAACAATTTATTCTTCATATGCTTTCTTCTGCTCTTTGTGGTCACAAGGGATCATTCTTAAGCCATTCGTATCTTCCCTGCCACGATGTTTTGTGAAACCAGGATACAGAGTGTGCATAAAAGAGCATCATCACTGCTTAGGCATCGTAAGGAGCAGCTTCACTGCCTTCATCACCACATGCTTTCATGTTGCGCGGCATTGAATTTATTTGAACTCTTAATAGGTTTTGTAGCTAGACAGGAGTTCAAATCCCCTTTCTGCCACTTACTAGGTGTGGTACATGAGCCTGAGTTTCCTCCTCTTGAAATTAGACATGATAATGGTTGAAAAAGAATCAGGTAGCAAAAAAGAATTCGAAGTAAATGTATTGGAAAATTGTATCAGAAAGCTCATAGGGCTGTCCTGGGTATTTTCAAAAGATCCCCACTTTACGGTTTTGCCTCCAAAAAGACAGGATGGTTTAGCTATTTTATCACTGAAATTTGAACATGTCATGTAGATGACTCTTTTGTCATTTTCTTTATTTGTTTTATTCCCTCCCTTTATGGTTAATGGGGGCAAAAATTTAGTTAGATACAATGAACAATATTTGACAGCACAGCAAAATGACTACCATCAACAATAAGTTAGGGTGTACTTTAAAATAACTAAAAGAGTGGGATTGGAATGTTCCCAACCCAAAGAAATGATAAATCTCTGAGGTGATGGGTAGCCCAATTACCCTGATTTGATGAATTCACATTGTATGCCTCTATCAAAACATCACATGTACCCTGAAAATACACACAACAATTATGTACTCATAATAATTAAAAACTTAGAATTTTTTTAAAAATAAAAAAGATCATGTATGTAAAACTTCTGAAATATAGTAAGTCATCAATAGCATACTGATAACAGAAAGTAGTTGTTGTAAGACTGTTTGTCTCATTAACTTCCCAGGAATCAAACTGATTCTTCTCCCAAGAATGAAGGGTTGCTTTTATTACCTAGGTAACTTCCCTAGGTAACATTGAAGACATCTAAAGAAGATATTCCTAGATATCTGACCCTGTGGATGCTGCCTTCCAAACAAAACATTCAGCTATAAAGGTGAAAAAGCATACAAATGAATACCCAGACTATGGGAGATGAGACCATTGAAACATGAAAAACAACAAGAACAACAACAAAAGCAGTTTGCAAAACAAACCCAAGTGATTATAAAAGTTCAATCATCTAAGTGACTAGTACATAATATTAAAATCAGAAGTTCAGTTTTTTTTTTTTCCAAACAAGTATTTAATGAGCACCTACTACACAGTGTCCAGCCCTGGATGCTCAGTGAACGAGGCAGGAATCTTGCGAGGCAGTAGTGGGTGGTAGGAAGATGAACACTGGAGCTAGACAGCCTGGATTTGAATTCAGGTTCTGCCACTTACTGTACGATATTGGGGGAAATACTATTGTGCCTTGGTTTTCCCATCTGGAATATTGGGATAATAGTTTTGCTTACTTCACAGGGTTCTTGTAGGATTAAAGAAGTTACCATATGAACAGCACTCACCTCATAAATGCTTTGAGCACTGACAGCGTACCCAGCACTATTCTAACACCTATAACGCCACAAAAACGGAGAGGCACTAAAAAGGGGCCGAGGAATGCTGAATTCAGAGGACCTCTGAAGAGACCACTGCATGGGAGTGCATCATGTGTGCAGTCAACTCCCTTTTGGGCTTCGGAACTATCTGCTCTTTATCCTTGCAATCCACATTTCCCAGACTCCTCTGCCAACCCGCTCTTCCAGTAGGTTTGACCAACGGGAGGTACTGGCAGAAGAGTAGAAGACTGAAGCAAAAGAGAAGTTAGGGTATTTTTTTTCCTACAGCGTCTCCTCCTGGTCCTAGCTCCCACCAGACAGCCCTGCCATAGTTCTAGCTTTTGAATTAGGGTAGTCCTAACTCCTCCCACTGTCCTCCAGACTTACAGATAATAGCAGCTTCCTGTAGCCCCACCTCCTTCCGCTATCCCTCAAAACCTAGATGTGCTAGTGTTTCCTCCTATCTTAACCCCTGGGTCACTCCCCTAGACTACTTAATTTCTTAGCTGTTCCATTTCTATGAAAGCAATCTTCTTTATAAACTTTATAAAACCTCGAAGTGTTTCCATTTTCCTGATTGGACCCTAATTTTTTAACATGCTGGGTCTTATAAAATGGGAAGACTGGGTTATATTAAGAAGAAGATAAAGGACATTCCAAACTGACTGCGTGCCCACACCAGATTAAATAACGCATGATCTGAAACTTTCAATGAAGAGGTTAATTATAGTTATCTTTGGTAAATACACAAGATCAGCTGGATTAACCTTATGTATCTGGGTTGCTAAAAATTTTCAGAGCTAGCCTATCTGGATTCAAAATCGGGCTCTGTCAGTTACTGATATGTGACCTGAGCAAGTGGTGCCTCTCCTTGCCTCAGTTTCCTTATCTGAAAAATGGGGATAATAATAGTGCTGATGTTGCAATGTGAATAAATGAGTTAATCTACATAAAGAAGTGAGAACAGGGCTGGACAGAAAGAATGTGCTTCATATTTTGTTAAATTCTATTATAAGAGTAGCGAACAGATTTGTTAACACAGGTTTGTACATCACAAACTCAATTTCCTGGCATGCCAGTTGAGAAAGTTTAGAGCTACTGAGAGTATGATTGTTCTAGGAATGTGAACTCGGTGAACCCTGGCGCCCTGGATACATGGGTGGTACATGGGAGGTACCCAGCACCTCCCATGGGCCCGACTCGGAATAGGAGTCCTATATGAGAAAGTGAATGAGCAGAGGTTCAGGAGCTATGTTTTGCTGATTTCCAAAATATTAATAAGAAAAACTAATTAAAACTTAGTTTTGGAGCTATCAACAAAGTATTAAGTAACAAGAAATGATAAGAAATGTATAGGAAATATCAGAAAGCTCATAGGATCACAATACCTACCTATAAACCGGGTACAGCTCTAGACTATGAGGACATAGCAGTGAACAATTTTGCCATCATGAAGTTTATGTTAATTGGGAGACAGAAAATAATATAAACTCCTTAATTCAATTTAAAATATTAATACAATATAGTATGGAGTGGGATAAGATAGAATGTCAGTGTTATGAAAAAAATAATAAAGCAGGGTAAGAGTAAGAGAGTGACAGGTGGTATTTTAGATAATATGAGTAGAGACTCTTGAAGAGATGACATTTGAGCAAAGATCTGAACACTGTAAGGCACAACCCTTGGGACTCTCGGTGGACAGCATGCTACAGGCAGAGAGAGCAGTTAATATTAGTTCTGACATGAACCTTGACCTTAGCAGGTGATACATTGTGATTCCTTCCAAATTTAGGTGTCTAGGATGTAAGATTCTTTAAGTTCACTAACTAGAATTAAACACTGAGTTATGATCGGAATTCCATGAGGAAATATCATGTGTATCTATCAAATCACAAAGAAATCAGTGCTTTCACTGTTTTGCTAAGAAACAACAGTAGCATAACAAACCCTTCATATTAATTTATGCACAGTGCATGTCCGTTTATCCATTTTCTGATGTGGAAGAACTAGCCCTCCCAGAAGTGGAGGGCTTTAAGTTTTAAGTAGAGGGTTTTGAGTTTCAAATTAAACTACTTTCACTAACATGAGGATATATTATTCTTCTCAGTTTAGGTTGGCTAAGTTTTTTTTAATCAATCTTACATAACTTGTAGTCAGCCTACCATGCTGTTGGTATATATTTGTCTTCTTGAAAATATCTTCTGTGAGATAAAAGAGCTAAAAACCTGAATGTCCCCTAGGTCAGGAAAACCAGTGCTAGCCAATAAAAATATAGCACAAGCCACAAATGTAATTTTAAATTTTCTAGTACATGTATTGAAAAAAACAAAAGAAACAGGTAAAATTAATTTTATTATATTTTATTTAACCTAAGCTATCCAAAATATATCATTTTTAACATGTAATCAGTTTTGAAATTATTAATGAAATACTGTACATTCTTTTTTAATAGTAGGTCTGTAAAACCTGGTGTGTATTTTACAGATGGGTGTAGCCCCTCTCGGTTTGAACTAAGCACATTTCAAGGGCTCCTCAGCCACACGTGGCTCTCGGCTACTGTCACCAGGTCTAGATCATTAGAATGAATGGACTTTCTTAATACTGGGGCAAGGTTGCCAGATTTAGTAAATAAAAATACAGAATGGCCAGTTGAATTTGAATGTCAGATAAACAATTAATAATAACTGTATGGGGCATACTTACACTAAAAATACTTATACTAAATAAATACTATACTAAATAAAAACATATTCATTGTTTATCTGACATTCGAATTTAACTGGAGGTCCTGTATTTTATCTGGCAACTCTAAATAGAAGAGAAAGGGTCAGACTTTTGACCAGAGAGTCAATAAATCACAGTAAAAGTTATCAAGCGGTTTAAAAGAATGACCATTCTTAAGAATGTCATTGTAAAACTTTCATTTTAATAACAGTAAGACAGTTTGTGCTACTTTTAAGGGAAAATAAAGTCCAAGTCTGAGATTTCAGCAGTAAAATCTACCCCACAAAGCCATCCTAATTGGTATAGTTGACAGGAAGTGTGAGGGCAAAGCAGGAAATTTCCAGATAGAAACCAAATAGCGAAAGAACTGCCAGTCAAACAGCCGAATCAGATTTGAGTTCTGCTAGTTGACCTCTGAGTTTCACAGCCTTGTCGCAGGAGAACAGCACAGCACAGTGCGGTTTCAGACTATGGCCCTCACCTAATGGCTGGTGAAGAGAAGTGCCTGAGGAACCAGGGGCAAAAGGCCTAGAGATCCTCCACCTAAGCTTCAAACATGGGTGCTCCATATTTATTTCTTTCATCTGTGTTGTATCCATCTAAAATTTTATTTTATTAAAGAACAAAGTTTAAAGATCACTAGCTTCTAGGAATATTCCTAAACTTCATAATTCTATAATAACACACAGGAAGATTAAGCATGTATGAATGCTTCCAAGTTATTTTTATGGCACGACCAGTAAAAAAAAAAAAAAGATAGTATTACTATAAAATCAAAGAAGAAATAGTGTCATTATCCTACTACCCATACAGATTATGATATTTTCATATCTGCTGTCTTCATCCAGTTTTTGCCATGATGCATATAAATTATAATCGTAACAGAAGTGTATTTCATTCTCATTTTTTACTTAATCTTTATATCATAAGAATTTTCCTAAGATGCAACATAGCCCTCACAAATATCATTGTATATTAGAATTCCATTTAATAAATATTTTCTGGGAGGATTCCTTCCCAAAGATAACTTGCGGTCCAAATCTCTATCTCCAGCCTAGATATCTTTTTCTAATCTCAGATTTGTATTTTTTTCTACTCAGAATCTCCACTTGGTCATACAGACCTCTCAATTACAACAGTTCTTGAAGCAAAACTTTTGTGACCTTTCTAGTACTTTTTTTTTCTCCTTCTACATTTTGTTTCTCCATGAATGATCCAAGACAGGTGTCCAAGTCAGAAACCTAGAAATCATTCTAGGATCCTTTCTCTTCTTCACCTTGTATCCTCCACCTACCCCTTCCATCACCTAACTCAGTGAACTTGGCTTTCTAACATTTCTTTTTTTTTTTTAACAGTAAGACTATTTAATGCATGAAGTTTATGATTTCTTTGCAGCTGTTTGCCCTTAGAATATATTCCATTGAGGATATACAGTCAAAATACTGTGTTCATGACTTCAAATAATCATCTTCTGTGTAGTTATTATACTAACTTGATATAGAGTTAAAAACAATGAAGCATTTCAATTTCTAAAAAATTTTTAGGGATTAATTTTTCTTTCTGATTGAATTTTATCTTTTTTCTTTTTATTTTTTTATTATTCCAAGGTATTGTGAGGGTACAAACATTCTAGTTACACTTTATGTCTTTGCCTCACCCAAATGCAGGTTAAAGGCGTGCTCTTCCCTTCCTTTAGTGCTCCCCATGTCCTTTAGTTGTAGATTTGCCCCCCCATCCCCCTAATCCCTGGAGAGTATTTCTGCCATATGATCACCCTAGTGTTGATCAGTTAGTAACAATTTGATGGCGAGTACAAATGGATCCCGTTCTTCTGCTCTTAAGGTGCCTCACTTTGGATAATGGGCCTAAGTTTAGTCCAGGAAAGTATAAGAGGTGCTAGATCACTGTCATTTCTTATGATTGAGTAATATTCCATTGTAAACATATACCAAAGTTTAGTAATCCACTCATGGATTGACAGGCACTTGGGTTGTTTCCACATTCTTACAATAGTGAATTGTGCTGCCATAAATATTCCAGTGCCTTCCATCTCAACCAAGTAGTCGACAGCGGAGTCACACACTCAAAAGTGACCCAACTCCTTGAAAGCTAAGCAAGAAAAAAAAACTCACTAATCTCTGTAATCAGAAGGAGCAGACAACAGGCCAGAGATAACCCGACAGTCAAAAACCTCACCAAGACACCACAAGACCAGGGAACATTTCTTCAGCTCTGCCAAGGAATATCCCTTTGGAGCCCCAAAATTAAGTCCATAAACCAGTCATAGCACATCCAGTCCTTGACAAAGTAGCCTGATGAGAAAGAATCAGTGAAAGAACACAGGAAACATGAAAGATCAGAGAGAAAAGTCACCTCCAAAAGACAACATTCGATCTCCATCAACAGATATCAATGTACATGATACAATTAA
>CAUYSK010084779.1:0-86892 GCA_963575035.1 Avahi laniger
GACTATTTTAAGGAAGTTGAACTGGAATGGTAATTATATTTAAGTGCTTATTTCCCATGTTATGATCTTTGGTTAACAAAAAGTCCTCTTCCAAATATCCCTCTGTAATCTTTGGGAAAATTTAGGTTTTATGGGCAGGTCCAGGTTTTATGAGGCCTGATGCTTATACAAATTTGGGGGCCCTTTTTAAGAAAATGAATATGAAATTATAAAATAGAAATCAATTATACAAGTAGACATTTATTTAGAATGATAAGAATACACCAATCACAAATTTTTTAAAGTTGACACAAAATTCAGAAAAGCAACACACTATTTTTATTAACTACCTACCTCACCCCTTCACGCAACATGTTTCTTTCCTATACTTTTGGACTGCAGCCTCTTTGATCGCCTTCTCATGTGATAATCATTTTGCAATATTTTCAATAGCCACATGAGGAAGATAATTCAGTCATTCCTCCTGTATGGTTGATCAAAAATTTATTTTATTATTTATATTTGTGAAAAGTTGATTTAAATTGTACAACCTGGTATTGGAAATATTTTTTAATATTTAGATTTTTGTCAGTTTGGGTAGATTTCAAACTTTTCTCCTCTATGAGGTAAGTATTTGATTAAGGACTAGAGAGATTTCAGGTTTTCTTGTATAGTGACTTTTTTATTTGAGAGCATTCATTAAATAAGCACGGATGCTATTGTGTTACTCTGAGGGAACTAGCATAGTAGCAACAGGGGTGTTCCTACCCAGCACAGTTAGCAATAACTTAACTATACGTGAAAGTGACCTCAAACCATAACACCGCATACCCAATTTGACTTCCCCTTAGCCTGGCCCCCAAAATGCCACTGCCTTGGGCAGGAAGGAGAAGTGTTCCTAACCTGGCAGGGATGATAGAATGAAAAAAGAACAGCCAATTGGGAATAAAATATTGCATTTTTGCAAATTCTATAGACCTTACAGTCATGGTGTTAACAGCTCACAGTCACTTTCATGTACAGTTAAGTTACTGTTGGCTGTCCTGGTTTAGGAACACTCCTACGGCCCAGTGTGCTGGTTCACCCAGAGTGATGACATCACACCGTCCCTGGCATATCACTCATGTGTCCCCCATTAAATGAGTCACTACCCAAGAAAAGTCCAAATGCCATCTAATGGCTTGCTAAGACGTCTCACAAAGTTGGGTAAGGGCTGAACGTAAGCTCCATTGGAAATCGTTCTCTGGTAACTTATTCTCAAAGCAGTCTATAAATCACTAAGTAAAAACCAATCAGAAAGTCATACCCCTAGTGGCTCTACAATCACTCTGCTTGTGGCAGCCTGAATAGAGGAGGACAGACAACTTGCAATTTTATGTGTGTCTCTTATAAAAATTCTTTATCTAATCTTAACTAATAGTGGGAGTTTTGTTACTTTTTAATTTCCAAATATGTTACTCTAGCTAAAATCAATGTTTGGCATTTCATTTTTTATTTTCTTTATTATACATACAAGAGAGAACAAAAAAACCATGTCACAGAAGCAATCGGGCAAACACGAGGCTTAACAAACAGACTGAACTTTAGAAAAAGCTTTGTTACACCCGGGGAAGCTAAACTTTGAGGGAAGTTAATACTTCTTCAACAGTTGT
The DNA here is from genome assembly GCA_963575035.1 of Avahi laniger. Classification (NCBI taxonomy): domain Eukaryota; kingdom Metazoa; phylum Chordata; class Mammalia; order Primates; family Indriidae; genus Avahi; species Avahi laniger. Next base: position 1,632 of record CAUYSK010084779.1, read on the forward strand.
ACTAAGAACATTAAAAATACTTTTGCCAAGAAAGGGTATCAACATTTTAATCTACCTTACACTGATAAAAAGAAAAACACAGAGCAAGGAGGAGGCAGGGGCAGGTTTTCACGGAGCCACAGACGGTAGAAACAAAACATCCTTTGTCTGGAGAATATTGCACCTGCATTAAATTTACTGCTGACATCTCTTCGCAGAAATTTGATTTTTCTCTCATTCCCCCACCTTTTATTGTTTTCAACACTGAGGAATGTGAGGCATGCCGGTTGTCCCCCTTGTCACTGCAGTGTCTCTGTCTTCAGCTGTGAAAGAGAACAGGGCTTCCTCCCCTCCCTTGCCATCAGCACGTCATCTCAGCAATGCACCTGCACCCGTAACACTACCCTCTGCCTTGCAGAGCTTCATGCTTCTGTGACAGACGCAAGAGATCAATTTCCTGCCGATCTGGGCCTGAGAGACCAGGCCCTGTTCTGACAAGGAAGGTCTCTTTCAAGGAATCCTAACAACTAGGGACAGCCAAGTACAGATGCCCCATTAGCGGAGCTGCAATACCAGTATCATAAAGAAAGCAATCATGGCCATGGGCATGGTGGTGCTGGGGATTTGTGGTTGTTTTTCCCAGGGTAAGAGGTATTCATAATCTCAATGTCAATATAATGAGTAGACTATGACATTTTGCATGTTTTCTGAAAACTCCACCGTAGTTGCCAAAAGAGAGAATGTGAGTGTAATGGATAGCACAGATGGTGAATGTTGTTGAGAAATTATTTTACCTATGAAACTGTTGTATATTATAGATTAGTCTGGCTTTAGTACTTAGGCTTAGGCCTATGGAACTCTCTCTGAGCCACTAAAAGGCAGAGGTTATCCCATTTTGTACCTTGTGCTCATCTCTATTGTTGCACCTGTAATTCTACTTGGCAGTCATTTATTTACTGAGCTATCAGCTTCTCTCCTAAACCATGAGTTTCTTAGGTCAGAGATGGGCTGTATTTCCTTATTCTCAGAGCCTAACTCTGCATCGCCATCTTGGCAAATCTCTACTAAATGTTGGGTTTTTAAATGAATTTATGGGTTGTCAATCAGATTAGTCACTTCCTAGGGGATCCTAGATGTATAATAATACTTCTTGCTAAAACTATGTCAGCATGAGGCTATTGCAGAGTCTAAGCGAGATAGGATAAGGGCCTTACCTAAACAGTGTCAGGAAGGATAAAGAGGATGACATGAAATTAAGAGATGAGATCGCTAGCAAGAGAAGGACAAAGGCATGTGATAACTTGCTCCAATACTTTTTGAAAGTGGTAACAAAGAAAGAAGGAAAGACAGAAAGTGGGAGAGAGAAAAGTTAATGTGATGACCATGTCTAGAGGAAGAAATGAGGGAAGCAGAAAGGCAAGCTGATGGGAGACAAAAAAGGAGAAAAAGATAATTAATTTTTTAGACATAAAAAGAAAGTGGCTTTCCACGAATCCTCAATTTCCTTAAGCTTTTTCATATGCAGTGGCCACCTCTGAAAAACCTCTGCCTACCCAGACAGCCATCATCATAATTCTAGGTAATCTTGGCCTTAGGCATTAACCTCAGTTCTGTTACGATATAACTTAGACCCAAAAGACTTTTACCACTTTTTTTCCCGTGAAAGTTATTAGGAAGCAGTTACCTTCCTAAAAGGATGTTTTTAGAAACTCAGATACCCAAATAAACAAAAACAAAATGGACTAAGTTATACTGACATGGGTTAAACTCATGTTCCGTTGTTGCCGGGACACTAGTGAAGAGTCATGAAGCAAATCACTAGAAAAGGTCAATCTAGGTGGATTCCACCTGTGTCTGTAGCAAGGATGCAGAACACAGAAAGTACCTTTATTCGTTCATTCAGGAAATATTTATTAAGCCCTACTGTACGTCAGGTAATACCCTATATTCTGGGATATAGTGTAGAATAAGATAAACAGGCTGTCTGCTCAGGAAAAAAAAAAAAACAAAAGATTGTTTGCACCACTATAAATATTGTGCCCAAAATAAAACAGAGTAGATAGACCTTGACCTGCCTGAGGGGTAGGGTGGAGAGAGGAATGCTACTTGATTCAGATGAACAGGGACTGGTTCTCTGAGGAGCTGTCCTTTGAGCTGAGAGCTGACAGAGAAGAAAGGGCAGCCATGAACAGCTTTGGAAGGAATGGGGAGAAATCCTCTAAGTGGAAGCAAACTGAAAATGTTACGGGACAGAATTTGGAGCCAGCGTCTCTGGGTTTGAATCATGGTTCTTCCAATTACCAGTTGTTTAATCTAAGTTTCTTAACCTTTCTGTCCCTCAATTTTCTCATCTGTAAAATGGGACCAATAAGAGGACTAAGTGTGTAGAACACTTAAAGAGCTTCTGCGTTTACTAAATAAATAAATATTTATACTTGGAAGCAATTGGTAAAGGAAAGTTTTAAGGGTGTAAGTATTCCACTGAATTTTGACGTTTGGAGCAGGAACTCTCTAATCAGAGGGGAGAGTAGATGGAAAAGCTGTTTAGAAAACAACGCAGACTACTTGGGTAACTTCAGGTAATTTGGAAGATATGGGAGCACAGGTGTGCTCGGGGAGATATTCTGGTTTTCTACCACTATATGACAAACTATCCTCCAAACTAAGTGCTAAAACAACAATTCCTTATTATCGCTCACAATTCTGGGAAGTGATGGGCTCAGCTGTAAGATGGTAGTGGAGGATGGATTTTTTTTGAAGACTTCTTACCCCATGGTCTGGCTCCGGGATGGAACGGCTGGAGCAGTCAGAGGTGTCTCTCTACAGCACCTCTCCACATGTCTAGCGCGAGTTTGTCTCACAGAGTGCTGGGTTCAGGGTTGTCATACTTTTTACGTGGCAATTTCTCCTACCATAAGAATCCCAAGAGACAGGATGTGGAAATCGCTAGTCTCAAAAGGCCTGGACTTGGAACCTGGCACAGTGAAACTCACACCATACTTTGTTGGTTGAATGAATCACAAACCAACCTAGACATAGAGGAGGGAACATAGACTCTGGCTTTGATTGGAGAAGCGTCAAAGAATATATGGACATTTTTCATCTGTTTCATGGGATGATTGAGAGGCAGGGCTCTGGAGGTGGGGTGGAGGGTGCTTAAATTCTGGAGGGTCTTGTATGACATTCGATCATGTTTGAACTTTATTTGATAGGTAATGTGGGAATCATTTTAGGTTTTAACCGTGGAAAATACCAAATCTATAGATGTTATAACTGAAGACAAGATAAAATGGATTCTTTTCTCCTAAAGTTGAGGTGAAAACATGAGACTCAAGGGAGAGTAGAGAACAATACATCACCCTTCAACTCTGAAACATTGTAGTTTCCTTTCAGTACCGCTTCGCTGCAGAGACACTCTTTAATGCTCACAGATTGGTCCTTAGACACAGGATGATACAATTGTGACCAGAGTGTATTACAGAGAAGAGGTGAGTTTCCAGATGGTCCTCTGCCTAGTACTCAGAATTTCTCATGCAATTTTATTGCTTTGATGTACAAGAGAACATTTTGGAGTGGGAGAATCAACAAATATTGGATAGGTAGATGTTTCCTTCTTTATAAAATTCACTTTAGAGATGCTGATATGATTTTGCAGTAATTCCTTAAGCTAATTCTACAAAGAGAATAGACATAGTTCATTCTCTATACATATTTACATATGCATTAATCAATATTTTCTTTCCCTTAGTGTCTATTTTTTAAATTAGGCCCAAAGAATTTAAGAGAGTTGCTCAAGGAAGGAGCATTGTTACAGTTATAAGACCTAAAGCAAACTGACTTTTGTCAACAGAATCTGGGTTAAATGGAAGAGTTCTTATTTTATGTGTAGATTTCCAGCAATAATGGAATAAGTAACCAGTATGGATAACATGTTGCCTTCTTCACCATGAAAAATTCATCCTGTGGCCAAGTATGGTGTCTCACACCTGTAATTCTAGCACTTTAGAAGCCCCAGGCAGGAAAATTGCTTGAGACCAGGAGTTCAAGACCAGTCTGAGCAACATAGTGAAACCCCATCTCTATAAAAAAATAGAAAAATTAGCCAGGTGTGCTGGTCCTCATCTATAGTCCCAGCTACTCAGAAGGCTGAAGCAGGAAGATTGCTTGAACACAGGGTTTTGAGGTTGCAGTGAGCTATGATGATGCCATTGTACTCTAACCCAGGTGACAGAGTAAGACCCTGTGTAAAAAAAGAAAGAAAGAAAGAAAGAAAGAAAGAAAAAAAATTCATCAACTCAAAATAGTTTCTTCTCTAGTTATTTTCCCAAGCCACAGGGCTTTATTTATTTAACAAACACATCCCACTTATTTTGTGCCAAGCATTATTCTAAGTACTTTATAAATAATAATTCATTTTCTCATCATCACTACCCTATGAGGTGAGTGTTGTCATCACTGTCCCCAGTTTTGGGGGCATAGAGCAATTAGGGGCACAACTAATAAGTGACAGAACTGAAATTCAGACCCATGAACTCGGCTCCAGAATTCATCCTCTCAAACGCTATGCTGGGCTGCCTCTATTTTCCCTTAACGTCACAATTTTAGCCTCTCCCTAACCCTATTTCAGCATTTTATTTACACTAGTCCCATTACTGTGAGCTCCCTGAGAGCAGAAATTCTGACTGATTGTTCGGTGTATACACAGTACCTAGCATTGCACTTGGCAAATAGAAGGAGTTCAATAAGTGGGTTTGCCTAAACTGAGTTAATAATAGGACAGGATGTACAAATGCTTCTAGAGCCTTCTGACCCATCATTCAGTAGGACTGTATTATCCAACAATTATGATATCTGCACATGCTTTTCATTTTCAATAACATTGGGATAAATTTACAGTTTATCCCATTTTCTGCTTTCTCTTGTATGTCTAAGCACTCACATTTTATTGCTCTCTAGAAAGTGTAAAGTTTAGTAAAGTCTTATAACTTATATTTGATTCCAAGACAAAGGACAACTGGTAAAGATTATTGCATGGCATTAATATTGCACATGAATCAGAAGGTCAGATGGCATTTCTGGATCTAACAGATCTTATCACAATGAAATTTTAAAAGAAATGACATCTTGCACACTAACTAATGGTTTTTAGCCCCATTGAGAGATCACTTCTTTAACACGAATAGGTTAATCATATTTGATATCTGTGAACTATAAACTCTCAAGATATGCTATTTGAGGGTATTGCTCACAAAATGTCTATGTTCTAGGCAGAGTCACTGAATGTATATCACTTGCCAACGTATTATAAACATTTTAAAATGCTGTTAATTTTATTCATTCATTTTATAGTGATTACCAAATTTATGACAGAAAAAGCTATGCTTTAATCATTGAACTACATATATTCAATTTTGAAACAAGCCACTTGACAAATAGAAAAGTTTAAAAAATGTTTATTTTTCCCTATGTAAGAGAGTACCATTTTAAGAAAGTCACAATCATAATTCTGATTTCTCAAGTTTATTAATTTGAGTTCATGATCAGAATTGAACCATTTTTCTCTTCTGAGAACAAGATACACAAATGTATATAAATATACAAAGAAACCCAAACCGCAAATCTGTTTTTTTTTTTTAAAAAATAAAACGAGCTCAGACTCTGAAAAAATAAAAATATGAAAAGGTAGACAAATTCAATGTTGTTTTAATAAAAGCATGATTTTCTTATTCAGATTTTTGGGATGGATGTAAGTTGCATAAAACGCAAACTGGGGATATTAAAACTGAGACAGCACACAATTTGGGTGACTAATAAAACTGTATTTCCTTTCAGGATGTTATCTTGAGCCTCCATCTCCTTTTAGGGTGATGTTATCTTAACTCCTAAGTGTAGCTATTAGTCTGGCTTGTCAATTGTCTGAACTGGACCAAAAAAAGACCCTCCTTTACCTCATAAAGGAGTTGTTCTTACTTATAAGTGGAAGTTAGTGACAGGCAGGCAGGGATATACAGAGTGGTGCAATGGACCTTGGAGACTCAGAAGGGGAGAGTGTGGAGAAGGGTGAGGGAAGGAAAACTACCGATTGGGTGCCAGGTACACTCTTCAGGTGACGGGTATGCTAAAAACCCAGACAGTGCCACTATGCAATTTATCCACGTAACCAAAAACCACTTGTACTCCTAAATCTATTGAAATAATAAAACCTAAATAAATAAATAAATACATGCAGGGGAGATTAGGGACAGCACAGAACATGCCAAATGAAATGGTAAGTTTTAGCAAAACGATTTTGTAATGTTATCTTTCCTCTTCAACTAGTGCATAATCCTAACCGTAACAGAGGTTCTGACAACAACCAAGACAGATCAGATAGTGCCTAGTGAAGCTGAGTAGAGAGATACTGAAAAAGCAGCAAATGTACTTAAAAGGCCAGAAATTTAGAGCATACCAAGAACTTAGCAATCATATACTGAAGAGCTGAAGTCCTCTAACATAGAGAGGACTACTGAAATGGTAATTGAAAAATGAAAATGCACACCTTCAGAAAATATCGGTTATACAATAACTTGTTTTCTTACTTTCTAATTCTAAGATTCTCTGTTTTCAGGTTTGAGGCAAACCTGTGCCATGCCAAAGACATAATTCAGCCCCTAATCATCTTATGCTTGCATTCTTTGACTTTCCCAAAAGCACCAGGCTGAGGGTAGAAATCATTATGCAATAATAGACTGGAAGAGATCTTGGAAACCATGAAATCAACCTCTTTTCTTTGTTTTTCTGTTAAGAAAAATAAGTGAGTCATCCAGGTCACATACTTATTTAAGATGTAGTTCATCCCAAAGCCAGAGGTGAAGTCCCAGACTCCCAGTGTAATCTTTTAATCAGCATTTATGCAATAAAGTGATAAAGTTATCATAAAAGCAAGGAGAATGTTATTTATATATGAGGGATTGACTTAAAAACTTGAGTTAAAACACTCCTTCCATTTCAATAATACTAATGCTATCAACTCAATATTTTTTCAGTTTTAGGCATAAAGAATCCAGTCTCTGTTTCTGATATTAAATCACAGACTATAACCTCTTACTTAAGTACTTGAATAAATTGAAGCCTCAGAAAGTAGAATCCCTTGCTCAAGGGCATGCAGTTAGTTGCCAAGCAGACACCAGGTAACTGAGTCCTGGTCTGTGACTTTCTCCTTCATGCTTTGTTCAGAGCCTTCCTCTTAGGTACAAGAAATGATGAACCTTGGAGTCATGCAGGAAAGGAAGATTGGAGGTTATTGCTGTAAGGCTGGGAAAGTGAATATCTTTGGTCACTCTACTAGCCAATAGGGCTTTAAAAATTTGGGAGAGGAGATGGTTATGGAAACCATTCCAGAGCTGGGAGTTTACAACAGTCTCAATGCATTATTTAGGACATTTTCTGGGGCCAGGATGTTTTGCCAAAAGACCATGTTGTAACACTGCGTGAAGCCCAAAGGTTGTGTCCCTTGCTGAAGTTTAGGATATGAGACAGTCTGTATATGGGAAATAAAATGAGATGAATTTTTATCAAAGATAAAAATACAAGGGCTTGTTTATTCAAATATCTTCTGAGGAGGAATCTATCAGCTCATTTCTCTTGTTTTAAAGCAAAAGGTACACACGCTGGAACACCTTTTAACACAGTGCCAAAATTTGACATGAAATGGAAGAATGAATGCAATAACTGTGGGAGAACATGAGACGAGTCACACAGGCATGCCCCACTCCTCCTTGCACATGGTACTTTTGCAGAGGAGTGAGAGTATAGGATTTTGTTGCTAGACACACCGGTGAACACAGATGAATTAGCTCACGAGATGTCCATGCTGCTGTGTCAGAGAAGATTTCAGCCCTCCAAGAGCTGAAATAGTAATCATACATGACAGATCGCACTGATCTATTATGGCAGTGGTCCCCAACCTTTTTGGCACCAGGGACTGGTCTCATAGAAGACAATTTTTCTATGGATGGGTGGGCTCTGTGGCCCAGTCTGCAACCCAGGGATTGGGGACCTCAGTATTATGGTTTCAGGGCCTTAATACTTCGTGGACACGAGATATCATGAACCATTCACAGCATTCTGTCTCAAGTTAGCGTATAGTACATCTTGCCACCATTGACATTGGCATGCACTGTTCCTGCCTGAGGCATTATATGTCTAATTTGATCAAACTCAGACCCTATAATTTGAATTCAAGCCAAACCACAATCAAATAATAAAATTTCCAAAGCTGCCACCATTTTGGAAATGTCAAATGTGGGGTAGGGAGAGCAGGAAATGAATACACAGGGAATAAATATAGCCCATTTTAATGAATTTTGCATCTGGTCCTTATGTGAGACCATCAATCCATTAACTGTAATTTAAACATCTTGATTAACATGTCATTACCCTATATGACTACTGGGAAAAAAAAATGTTTCCATGCACCATGCATACCAAAACATCCTTAACTCCTTTGAGTTTTAAGGTGCTAAATATAGTGCTCTCTGGCCACTTAGAAAGTCTCTGAAGTCTGTTTGATATTAGGCATAAAAAATAAACCTGAGAAAAAGGGATGTTTTTATATGCTCCAATATTTGGGCCAGCTAAAAGCACGGTCTGCTTTGGCAGTCACTGTCGGACCTCCCGGTGTCTGAGGAATTGTATGCTCCTTTCTAAATCCTTTCGGAAATTGCCAGTTTGATAGAATAACATTGCAGGAAACCACTCAAATTGAACATATTTGTTGTTTTATGTTCTGCCAGGCAAATGTCAGAACAATGCCAGGAGACCAGAGTGGATCAGAATTGGAGGGAGCAGGAAGGGAGGTGAGGGGAGGGAACCAGAGCAAAAGACAATGAGACTGGAATACGCAGTTATTTTCATGGAGAATTTTAAAAGCATGTAAGACAAACTCTTGCTTTTGAAAATTAAAAACAAAATAGATTGTGTCTTCTCTATTGTCTTGTGGTCAACAGCATGATGTCCAATCTGCAAATTTTTGTTGTAGAATTTGATTATTGTGGTCAACGATTTTCTGGTAAATCTCTGTCTACTGGTCAACGATGCTAGCAATGAAGACTAAATAGAGGGCTCACTCGGAGAACTCACTCACGAAGCTTTATTCTTACAATTTTATTTCGTTTATGTTGAATACGAATCTACTTTACTACTGGGACCTTTTTCTCACTTCGCATTTTTCAGTTGCGCAGCATGCCATATAAACCATTTTAATTAATTAGGAACAACAATTTTCCATAATCATTTCTTCAATCTTGTGTTTGAAGTCCTGGTGAAACATTTTTTCTAGGCCTGGCCTAGAAAAAATGTAATAGAACTTACTGGTAGTGATTCCAAATAGTTCTGCAGGAATTTCTCTTTCCAGAAAGACTGGTATAGGGAAATGCTGTATGTCCGAGTGTGTTAGCTTTGCCTTTTTTTTTTTTTTTTTTAAGTGGCTGACTCATAAATTAGGAACTTGATTCTCTCTTCCGGGCTTTGGATGGTTTCCTAATGAGCAGAAGGGCTGCTTTATTTATTTATTTACTAACCTTTGAGGATCCAAACCCTTGATAGCACTTAACACCTTAGTGACTGCGGCTATATTAATATTGCAAGCATACAATGCTGGCTTGGCTACCAGGAAAACCTTTTTGCCTCATCTCCACTCCAGTATTGAACGCAATACCAAACACAAACTCTCTATTTTTGCTAGATTATCACTGTATTTTAGCACATTGAACAAATTTAATACTGATTAAAGTTGAATGTTATTAATCTACTTTGTTTTTCACATCACTTAAAAAAAAAACCAAAAACTCTGGCTTCCTTTCTAAAATATTTAAATACACATATTTTGGTAGCAGCCAAATAGTGAAAACTATATCATATTTTCAAATGTGCAACATCACATCCAGTAATTTTTTAAAAACAGGATTTCGATTAATTTAATATTCTTTGGACAATATTAATGTTTACTCTTAAATACAGATAGTTATCTAATTGCTCTAAAACTGAGAATTTTCTTTTGATGCGTATACCAGAATATTTTGTGTGCTTTTAAGATAACTTTAGATTTGATCGTAGATACTGGTTTTATTTAACAGATACAAATGGAGATGTAAAGAAAGTGAAATGACTTGTCCAGTATTACAAAAATTTATACCAGTGGAGCTAAAGCACAACTGGAGCTCATTGCCAAAGCGTTGTTAAATACACACTTGTAATCTCATATTTTCTGCACTATTATGACTACTTTGCCAAAAAAGCAAGAAAATAAGGGAATCAGATGCTGCTTTCACAGGCCTTCAGGCGAATGGAGTACAACGATAATTACACTCATTATATATGAAGAGTCGGTCTAGTCTTCCTGGTAGGCAGAGTAGGTGGTCACATATGTTGCGTGATTTGAGAGATACAAAAAAAGTTCTCCCTGTTATGTATCCCCCCAGCGGCTTTAATTAAGGATAGACAACCCAACAACCCAACATGAACTTTCCTCTTGCAAATTTTTGTATTACTCCTCAGTGAACATTAACTAGCATGTGCTCTAGTCCTCTCCTCCCCAAAACCTACCTTTCATTAATTTTATTTGTCTCCAGCTTTCCGTTTAGATGCTCCTTCCTTATAAGATCCTCTCTAATGCCTTAGCTGTGACCATCAGCAAAGAATGATTTTTACATCTTTAAATGGCTGAAAAAAATCAAAAGGAAAAGATTGCGTGATATATCCAAAGGACAGCCATGTGTTGCTTAACAGTGGGGATACGCTCTGAGAAATGGGTTGATAAGTGATTTTACCATTGTGCAAACATCATGCTGTATACTTAAACAAAGCTAGATGGCATAGCCCAGGCTGTATGGTATAGCCTATTGCTCGTAGGCTACAAACCTGTATACCATGTTACTATACTGAACACTGTAGGCAAATCATGATACAATGATAGGTATTTGTGTATCTGAACTTAACTAAGCATAGAAAAAATATGGTAAAAAATATGGTATAAATGATTTAAAAATAGTACACCTGTATAGGACACTTACCATGGACGGAGCTTGCAGGACTAGAAGTTGCTCTAGGTGAGTTCATGAGTGAGTGGTGAGTGAATGTGAAGGCCTAGGACTTCTATCACTGTACAGGATACTACTGTAGACTTTATAAACAATGTACACATAGGCTATACCAAATTCATTAAAAAATTTATTTCTTCAATAATAAATTAACCTTAGCTGCTATAAGTTTTTACTTTATAAACTTTTATTTTTTTTAACTTTTGACTCTTTTGTAATAGCATTTAGCTTAAAACACACATTGTATAGCTATACAAAAATATTTTCTTTCTTTATATCCTTATTATATAAGTTTTTTTTTTTTTTAAGATTTTTTTTGTTCAAAACTGCAACACAAACACTCACAATAGCTTTGACCTCCACAGGGTCAGAATCATCACTATCACTGTCTTTTACCTCCACATCTTGTTCTACTGAAAGATCTCCATGGGCAATAACACTCATGGAGCTGTCTGTCATCTCCTGTGATAACAATGCCTTCTTCTAGAACACCTCCCCCTGAAGGACTTGCCTGAAGCTGTTTTATAGTTAATATTTTTTTATGAGTAGAAAAAGTACAGTCTAAAATAACAATAAGAAGTGTAGTGCTGGTGACAGAAATTTTTCAACTCCATTATAATGAGACCACCATTGTATAATGTGGTTCACTGTTGACCAAGACATCATTATTCAGTGCTTGGCTGGATATGAAATTTGAAATTCAGTGTCCACAAATAAAGTTTTATTGGAATATGCCATTTGGTTCCACATCATCTATGGTTGCTTTCACAATATGACAGCAGAGTTCATTAGTTGTGATATTCTATGTGGCAAAAGCCTAAAATATTACTGTCTGGCCCGTGCTTCAGCACAGGGTTTTGAGGTTGCAGTGAGCTATGATGATGCCACTGCATTCTGACACAGCAAAACCCTATCTCAAAAAAAAAAAAAAAAGAAGAACAAAAAAGAAATATTGAAATTTTAAATGTTTCTTCTGTCCATCTCCTTCCTCCAAAAAAGCCAAAAAATCTATATTTCCTCTCTCTGTCTTTCAATCTCTCCTTTCAGTTTGAAGACCCTAAAATAGTTTGTAGAGAGAGAAATTCTGACGTGTAGATACCTCAGCAGGCTTCTACGATGGACACATTTTTAATTACATTCAGAAACCACCCACCAGTGTGTCAGTGATCCAATTTTGTTTTCTTCCTCCCTCGTTCCTGTCCTCTTGCTGCTCATTCTTATTTTTAAAAAGTTTCATTTTAAAGAACCCATATTTCTTATTTCAGACAATTGTTATCTCAATTACTGATTCCAATATATAATTAAAATATATGAAGAGAAAAATAAAAGCTCTCACAAGCATGGATAGGATAAACACCAATATTAGAATTTGGAAAATTAATGAGAGTAAAGGGTTAGGTAGGGCTTGACCTCTGTAATATTTCATATTGTGTGTTTTTTTATTAAATGTGGGAAATCTGACTCAAATATAGCAAAATGAGATACCAGTTAAATCTATATGTCTGTTATATTCTGCACTTTCTTTTCATTTGAGATCTTTAGAGCAGGAAAGTTGAGTTGTCTCTCCTTTCTGTCTCCTTGTCCTTGCACCATATCTAACACCTCTCGATACATGCTGGTGACTGAGCACCAGTCAGTGTTGCTGCTGGACTAAATGAAGTGGTCAGTCTGTTTGGGCTTTCAGCTGTGACTCACGCTTTTTTTTTTCTTTTGGTCACCAATAATTCTGCCAATGATAGCATTTTATCTTTTAAATAGGCAGTGATGAGTTTACTAGGGGGGACCTAGCGGTACTCATGAAGACAGATGAGATGATTATGTCTCATCGAGTTAAGACTGGACACCAAGAGTTATCTTGAGCTCTTAGGGTAAATCATGGAGGTTTTCTGGTATCGACTTAAGAAAAATCTTGCTTTGTTACACAATATTTGAGGTGCACACTGCTCTCAGGTAGTTCACTCCACAACAAACATTTCTCCCTCCAGCACCTATAAAAGTCCCTTCTTTCTGGCTTTAAATGGAACCTTCCTTGCAGTCTCTGATCCATCCTTGTGTTCTCTGACATCCCACTCTCAATAGCCTTCCATGGTTTTTCTTCTCCCCTAATGGCGATGACTTTTCTTGCCTGAATGTATAGCTGCAATTTGTCATTAACTTATACCCAACAGAACAAAAAGTCTGTGAGTGTGATGTCAATGATTAAAGAAGGAGAGGAGATCTTTAAAAACATTTTTATTTTAATAAATCAGGCATTTAGTTAATTAGTAGATGACTGGTTGAGAAAAGCTCCAGGCTTTACAGCTTTGGCTTAGCACACTGAACTTGACCTGGCTAATATTCTTTCTATTATTATTTTTCAAGTTCTGTGAAGATAGTAGGCATCCATTAAATATTTGTTGTTAGACTCAGTTTCATAAATGTATGTATTCCTTCCTAAACAATCACTAATATTTCTTTAATTTGTTGACTAAAATAGTATTAAGCATAGATGTCATCTTAATATATTAGTATGCTTTACATACTAAATTTAATTTAAAATTTCTCCTGTATCCACAGTTTCAAATATGATTAAAATGGAATTACTGTTAGAAAGCAAACAAAATTGAAAAACAGAATTTACAATTGTGGATAAGTTGTATGAATGCCATATTAAGTGTTAAAAATTAATGAGTAATCAGGTAGTATAATTTATTGACCTAGAAGTTTTCAATTATTATTCAGATGCTTGTTTTAGAAGAAACTTTTCTTTTTATTGTGAAATCAGAAGATAAAGTACAAAGAAAATGTGCACTTTTAAACAGCTCTTTTCAAGAAAGCATAAAATAAAAAAGTAATTCATACAGATTTCATGATTGCATCTTATTTAATAATATATTGCCCCATCTGGGATTAAATCTTATATTCTTTGAATCAATCCCCTGATATTCAGGCAATAGGAATTGAAGCAATTTTTTTTTTTTTTTTTGCATTTAATGGAACGTGGAACATGGAAACTGAAATAAAAACTTTTTTCCCAAAGCCCTTGAAACATGAAGCTATATTAGAATTCAATCTTACTGAAGACTGTCTCGATGCTGATTTATAGGAGATTACATCCATTCACTTTATAAAATTATGATTTTAATGAGCTCAAGCTTTCTCAAGAACTTTTCAAAATCCATGTCCATTTGAATGGAAAATTTGTCACATAATTGATATTTCACTAAATAGCTTCTTAATATTCTTAGTACAGGTTGAATGTCCCTTATCTGAAATGCTTCGGACCAGAAGTATTTTGAATTTTGAACTCTTTGAGATTTTGAAATATTTGCATATATACATAATGAGATATCTTGGGGATGGATCCAACTCTAAACACAAAATTCACTTATGTTTCATATACGCCTTATACACATAGCCTGAAGGTAATTTCATCTAATATTTTTATTAATTATGTGTGTGAAACAAAGTTGTGACTGTAATTTGACTGTGACCTGTCACATGAGGCCAGGCGTGGAATTTTTCACTTACAGCATCATGTCAGTGCTCAAAAGTTTTAGATTTTGGAGCATTACAGAGTTTGGATCTTTGGATTAGGGACACTTAACTTGTATAATAGTGTCAGTAACTGACACCACGCTGCGTGTGCTGCCCTGTTTATGAGATAATGTCTTCTCGATCAATTTGCCAGTCTCACGCGTTTATGAGCTGGTTCATATTATCATATCTCATGTATCTAAAATATACTACTGAATGAACCAAAGTAAAGTCATCTTTATTTTGCCTTTTCTATTGAATTTTTAAATTATGAAATACTAGGAAAATTAGTTATAAATATAACAAATACTTGTAAACTCAGCACTGTTTTAAGAAAATTAATATTCAGAAATATTTGCTTCAGATCATGTTTTTGAATGTTCATGTATGTTTTTGTGTTTTACTATGTCGACATATAAGTAAAAGCAATATGTACAATAGTTTTTCAAGTTTTAAAACTTTATAAAAATAGATTAATACTGTATATATCTTACTATGGCCTGATTTTTTAAAAATGTTCATCTGATAGACATGACTTTAGTTCATTCTCATTTTGTAATATTGCATTTATACATCAAGCACAGATTATTTAATTTATTCTTCTACTAATAGAAATCTAAGTAATTTATAATTTTATGATTAAATCAACCCCATTAAAAAATTATTTGTAGATGTCTGTTTCATGCATGTCCGAGTGGTTTTTTGCGGGGAAGAGAGGGTAGACGGCTCATTTCCTAGAAGTGGAATTTGGGAACTTAGGAGATATACATATACATATATATTATATATATATCTTCATCTTTATTAAATATTGTAAAATTCTTTCCAAGGTAATTATAATAATTTCCATTCCAAGCAGCAATTTTGAAAATTTACCATTTCCAAATATTCTTACCAACATCTGACACTGATGGATTTAAAATTTTGCCAATGCAAAGACTAATGTCTTTACATTATTTTCATTTATTTGCATTGACCTGATTACTTATGATTCTTGAGAATCATTTCATATATATATATATATACGAAATCCAAGTCAGGAAGGGACAAAAAAACCACTGTGCTCTCTTTACCGAGCATGCTTAATGTCTCACTGTACAACAAAGACTAATTGGTCACGATTAATGAAACTCTACTGAAGGTTCCATGATAAAGAAAAGAACCTTCATGAGACTGTGACTATGGCTTGGGGTCTCTTTTCAGGCCACTTCCGTATCTCATTCTGGGCCTGACTCTCTAAGGCAAGGGCTGCCTCATTCTCTGCCACACAGCATGTTTGGCTCGTGTCCATGCTGTGGAATCCAAGACAAGAACTCTTGACTATCAGGGAGAGGAGAAATTTGCAGTCTCAGTTTTGCCCTCTAAATAGTTTTTGCTCCTTAGTTGACTCTCCTCCAGGATGATTGACCTTTGGTAAATCCACTAATAAAATTGAGATTTTATTAGTTTCCTATTGTTGATATTTTTATTATTAGTTTCCTATGCTACAAACTTAGTGGCTTAAAACAGCACAAATGTATTATGTTACAGTTCTGGAAATCTGAAGTCTAATAGAGGTCTCAACCGGCTAAAATAAAGGTGTCGCCAAGGTTGCGTTCCTTCTGGAGTCTCCAACAGACAGTTCATTTCCATGCCTTTTTCAGCTTCTTGAGGCTGCCCTCAGTCCTTGGTTTACCGTCCCTTCCTCCAGCTTCAAAGCCAGCAGTGGCTGGTTGAGTCTTTCTCATGCGGCAGCACTCTAACACTGCTTCCATTGTCACCTGTCCTTCTCAAACTCTACTGCCTCCCTCTTCTACATTAAAAGGTCTTTGTGATTCCATTGGATCCACCTTGATAATCCAAAGTAATCTCCTTATTTTAAGGTCAGCTGATTAGCCACCTTAATTCTATCTGCAACCTTAATTCTCTCTTGCCATGTAACATAGCATATTCATAGGTTATGGAGACGAGGACATGGATGTCTTTGGAACCCAATATTGTGTCTACTGCAGTAACAAATCCTTCTGTGCCCAGGGTTGTTATTGCTCTAAAAAAACCATCAGAATAGTTTAGTATCAATATGTTCACCAAATTCCAGATTATGTGTCTTAACTATCTTTACATGTGGGACATCCGTAGCTCTATCCAGGGTGGGCTACATAAACCCGAGTTTACCTCCCATAGTATGTGGTTGTAAAATGAGGGAACATCATCAGGTCATTATTCCTTTCTTTCAAATTTCAGGGTCTCCTTACCCATCACCTGTGAACAGCTGTTTAGGGAAGGTATACACACATGCTTCCTAAGAGCAAGACACAATATTCATGGAAAGCAATGTAGACCCACTCTTAGGAAAAGAAATCCATCCCTATCAGAAATACTATTTGCATAGACATAATTTCTAACAACACACCCAATTTTCAATGCTAAACTAAACAACTAACCATTCTGTTTGTAGTATTTATGTTTATTTTTAATTTCTTGCACCCAGCTCTTCCCTAAGGACATAAGTGATTACTTGTATACATACATATTCTAAAATGTCCACTTTTTATAGAACAATGAGAAAATCTGTTCTACGGTTAAATTTGAGTCTCCATTTTAGAAGATGGAAAAACAATTTGCAGCATTTAAATGATAGTGCTTTAGGTTTAAAAATTATTAAGGTTCTATCTTATAAAGTATCCAATACATATAATAGTCTCACTACCTATATAGCTTTGATGTCCATATGTGAACATATTTCCCAAGATTTTCTAAATTTTAAAACATTTGGTTTTATTGTTCACATTCAGAGTTTAAGCTCTTACAATGTCACCTCTTTCTGTCTTACCTTACTTTTCTTTATCCAGTATTGCTGAAAGAATTTGCCATGTAGTTGACACCATATTTGTCTTTTGTCTCCTTCAAACCCCTGTCTAATCCCTTCTAAAGTTTATCTAAGTTTCTGTCACACCCTACAATGTTTCTGTCCTATTTTTGGCCTCTAGTCAAGCAAATCCATTTTGCTTATTTAAGGCATTTTTCCCCTTAATGTCTAGCCTGAGCTATCATCTTTTGTCATATTAAAACCAAAATTGGGGCCTTTCCCTGATGAGACCAAGAATATATTTGATCTATCATTTATCTTTCTCTTTTTCCTCCCACATATTACAAATTATAAAGAACAATTTATCTTAATTGTCTAAAAATATAAATCCCATGGGGCTGAAGATTGCATCTTTCTGGCATTCTACAACTTTCAAACAATTGTGTATAGAAAATGTTGAAGTGCTTAATTAACAAATGAATCAAGGCATCACCATTTCTTTCTTAAATGTCACATATTTTTACCCAGCTAAAAATATTTTTCTGTGTTCTTGGCATTTTTGCATGTGACATGGCATCTGCTCTAAAAGTAACAATAGAATTATAACAGACCCCTCGATTGCTATTTTGAGTAAACTATTTTGTCATTGTAAAATCTTTTGTTAAAATGCAAGAGAAGATAATTATTCTTTTTTTCTTAATGCCATTGTGAATATAAGTGCAGTCTACTTACAATAGAAAAAATTATCTTTGAACTGTCTAAGGAGGTTGATGTAGAGTGACTTTAGTAATGTATTAGTCCTCTGGGGACTGCTTCATATATTCTCATCCTCTGCCTCAGTAATTTACACACTGCTACTCAGATTATAATCTGTCACTCTGGTTTTTTTCTTAGGGGGACAAATATTATATATAATCTCTTCCTTTCTTGTTCAATGAAGATTTTTCTGAATAACAGATTATCTAAACTGCCGCTGAAAAGCTGGGTACAACGAAATCAGACCTAGGAATACGCAGTGACATCTGCCCAGAGAATGTGCTAGATTAAAATCCAGGTTTCCCAAGTATTTTTTTTTTTTTTTTTTTGAGACGGAGTCGCACTCTGTTGCCCAGGCTAGAGTGCCGTGGCGTCAGCCTAGCTCACAGCAACCTCAAACTCCTGGGTTCAAGCAATCCTTCTGCCTCAGCCTCCCAAGGAGTTGGGACTACAGGTATGAGCCACCATGCCCAGCTAATTTTTTCTATGTATTTTTAATTGTTCATCTAATTTCTTTCTATTTTTAGTAGAGACGGTGTCTCGCTCTTGCTCAGGCTGGTCTTGAACTCCTGAGCTCAAACGATCCTCCCACCTTGGCCTCCCAGAGTGCTAGGATTACAGGCGTAAGCCACCGCGTCTGGCCCCCAAGTATTTTAATATCTCAGTTGCAGATCATTAAAATAAATAAAAATCAAACAATTATGAGAGATCAACTTCATTTGTATCCATAGCAAATACATGCCTGGATTACTTTTCCTCCCATAAAATTAATGAGTCAGTTAACTAATTAGCAGATTATTTGCCAGACCATAGGAACAGAATACAGTTGACCTCTAAATTAGGAGTATAGGTCTAAGAAAAGTAAAGAAAAAAGGAAGTGGAATAATTAAATAGGTAATTATGCATATTAAAATTCTGATGGAAAAGCAATCTGTTTTGTGTCTAAATTCTGCGGATGCATCCATATAGATATAGTTTACAATACAAATTCTTGATTTCTAGTTTACAAAATTTTTTCATACTTCAGCTAATTTTTCTCTCTTTAAGCAGCAAAAATAAAAGTGAGGATCAATAATTCCCATTTTCTCCAATTCAAAGTTCTAAATTTTCATGTTTTATTTATGTTTAAGTCTTCTCCTTAAAGTATTACACACACAAGTATGTTTATTTATATGGTAACCTTTTCTGGGTTTATTTTGTTTTTTTAAATCCATGCCAGTATTTCACTCTATTCCACAAGGTATCTGTATTTGTTTTTCTATGAAAATACTGTTTTTCCCTCAAACCTTACAGGTTTATGCTGTGGTTCTGCCCTTCACCTTCACACAACCTCAGGTGTGTCCTGACTGGTCTTTTTCTCAGCAGAGCCCTCAACCAAGGGGCCTCCTTTCTTACCATAGTGGGGGCAGAAGATCAGATGCATCCGCCAAAGGCTGAATTCCTTTGGAAGAGGAAGCCTCTCAAGTGAGGAAGCCGCACCTGGTTTTCCGACCCCCGACATCCAATCCACCTGCAGATGCTGTCGCCTCTGTATCCTTCACACATCTGCTGCTCTTCAACCCCTCTGTTACTGACTAACACAGGAAACTGCTGTACCCTTTCCTCTCCCACTGAACTTGGTTCCTTCTCAAACGCTGAACATTACTCAGAGATGCCTTCCTCACCACCCTTTCTGGAGAAGCACCCACCCTTCGTCTTTTTCTGTTCTTTGCCTCCACTGCTTTTTCTTGTAGACAAACAGTTTCCCAATTCATCTCACGGTTTCCTCCTTTGCCCCTTACAAAACATTGTCTTCTTAGCTTCCGGAATGATCTTCCACAATATAAAGAATACGATCCAAAATCCCTACTCTGGCCCCAAAGGACCTATCCGATCGGGTTCTTCCTTCTGCTCTGCCCTGATTTCTCACTGCTTCTCGCCTATCACTTGCACTCCACGTAAACTGCGCTCCAAACCTCAACTCATTAGGTTTCTTTTGTTTCTCAACCTCCGGCTCATACGTATCCGGCTTTTCCTTCTGCCTTGATTTCTTTTCCCCCTCAAAACTTTACTGAGCTCACTCTGTGTCCTGATTTTAGTCTAATTGCTAGTTTCTCGGAGATGTCTTCTCTAAGTCTTCCCTAAGACTGGTATCCCTAAAAATACAAGCCGATGTATGCCCCAGGTTACGCCGTAACGCATCACCTTGTTTTGCTTTTAGTACCGTCCAAATTCTAATCCAAATATGTAATTTTTTTGTTTATTTAATTTTATAGTTTTTGGCTCTTCTGAAAGAATATAAGCTTTACCTATCTTATTAAGCATTGTAAGTGCAAGGCCTAGTACGGTGTCTGGTATATAATAGATGTTTAATATCTGTTGCATGAATAAATGAATGAATGATTTGACTATGATACACTAAAGCAGGTACAGCATGCCCTATAAAAGTGGTTCAGGAGCACTGCAAGATTCAACCATAAAAGTAGAAAATAAAACAGAAAATGGCATATTATATGTTCTTTAATCACATGAAAAATATGGGAGTGTATTAAAAGACCACTGACCACTTTCAGAAACTTATGTTCTAGTCCTGTGATATTTAAAATATATGAAGTACCTACATTTCAAGATTGCCACATATATAGATTTTTCATTTAAGTGTTGATAATTAGCCAGTGGAACTAATAATCCCATTTTGCAGATGAGAAAACTAAGGCTTAGAGAAGATTTACAAGATTTAATTAGTGTACAGCTGGGAAATGAACCAAATTTTTAAAACATTTATATCCTTTCCATTATATTATACATCAACCAAGTCATGACTCCTGTAGCCATGAGAAAGTCAAGATTGTTTGAGGCCATAGATTCAACAACAAAGTGTGAAAACTAACCTTATTTGACAAGGTAGTACAAGGTTAATCAAGATGGCATGTCTACAGTGCATAATAGGTGGGTGTCTAGTCTATGGACACAATAAATACCAAGTTTCTTTGAAATCCGTAGATATCAATGTGCAATAAATATTACTTTTAAAATAATCAAGATAATTTAAAATAAAAACTCTATATTATCATTTACTTAAATCCATAATTGAATTTATTGAAAAATCTAGTGTAGATACAGATGCAGCAAAACAGAATGTGAAAATGGAAGGTCAGGTTTTCTTCCTTTTTTGGTCAGGTTATGGCATATGCACACTAAAGCATTTGGGCTTTGCAAAGGCCACAGGTGTCATAACTGCCATCCTGGCTTGCATTCTGGGGTTGCATGGGGATCACTAACCTTGGAGAGCTTTTGGATAACTTTGAAATATTTCTTGCTTTGGAATGTTTAAAATCCTTTCATAGCATTCTTAATAAGTTTGGTAGATATTATGACTCTCCATTAATGATACTTGACCCTGCTGATAGCAATGGGGTATGCACCCTGGAATTTCACTTCATTCCCTGCTAAGAGGTGCAAAACAACCTACTCGATCAGCACTAAGAAAACTGATGGCCACTAATAATTTTTACGTATGCCTTTAACTATAAAAGTAAGTGACATAATTACAGCCAACATTTCTTGAACACTTAGTAAGTGCCAGGTATTTTGCATACACTAATGCCAATATCCCATGCAAGACAGATATTATTAGACATTAAATGATTTTCTTGAGGCCAAATAACTAACAAATTGGAGGATTACTATTTTAACCCAGTCCTTTAATTTCTAGGTCCTACTTTTTCTCTCATTTCACACCGTCTCCTTCATCCTTTCATTCATTAAGCAAAGGTTCATTTAATGCCTGTAATATGACGGGCATTTTTTGAGCTATTGAATAAAGGAACATGATTGTTCTTATGAGGTTTATAGTTTATTTAGGCAAAAAGGAAATAAACTAATATATAACACAGCAAACACACCATTAGTGTAATGTTAGATATGCAGTTATACGACTATAAAATAAAAACAAAATAGAGAAAGAGCTAGAAAAGAATGGTAATCAGATCACAGAAGTGTACTGAGGCAGAACAGTTTAGGATCTTTTGGCCACAAGAAGAGCTCTGGATTTACATATCAAAAGTTCTCCTTGAAGAGTAAGAACTAATAGACAAAAAAATCCAGGTAGAGTTATATGGACCTTTCCAATAATATATTCTGTTTTGACAGAATTACTAAGTCATTAATTTACATATTCTTTCAGGAAAAGTTTATGGAGGACATTCTATATATCAGGCATAGAGACAGTGCTGGGGTAAAATGATGAATAAAACAAAGTTCCTTTTCTCAAGAGGAAGATAGTAAACAGAGAAATCCATTCATGAATTTTATTCAAAGCATGACATTCATTCAAAAAGATTTAATGAGATTCCATTATGCATTAAAACCACATACTATGGGAGACATTGAAAATACAGCATAAGAAGATATACCCTAAAGAGAAGATATTCTGGAGTAGGACATACACCCTTCCTGAGAGGAAGAGACATATGAAGTTGTCCTTAAGGGATAAGTAAAAGTTTACCACACAAGGACTGCAAAAGTCATCTAGGTAGAAGAGATGTCAAATAGGAAAGCATGGAATTATGCAGAGCATGGCTATGATCAGCAACAATAAGAAAACCTGGCCGGGTACAAGCAAGGCAGTGGTGGGCGACAAGATGAGAATAGCAAGTATAGCAGGTGGGGCCGGACTCTGAAGACAAGCTATTTAAAACAGGATGCAGTCAGCAGAATGTGATGACAGATACTTTTATAGTCCGTATTTCACATTTCCAGGGAGAGGAACTTCTACTGCTCTCTCCCTACCCCCATACCCACCTCCCTCAGGAGGAGAAAGAGAAGCCCACAGTAAGATGAATTTGAAAAGGAACTGAGCATGCACAGCTCATATGCACTGCTCCTCCACAGGTAAGCTTCCAGGGGCACGTGCTGTCTGCCCCCAACTGCCCAGTGACTGTGTGGAAGAGCCTAATTTGAGGGTGAAGTATTAGACCATTTGCCATGAATCTAAAGTTACATGCTTCGTTCGGCTTTATCAATAATAAAACTAACATTTCCATGCCGTTCAGTCTGTCTGACTTCTGTATATTTTCTCTTCCAATTCATTCCTGGCTTGAAAAGAGAAGAACAAGTTTACCTAATAGCTTTTCTAAAACTCAGACACACCTGTGGAAAGCAGAAAACTGGCCCCCATAGATGTCTATGTCCTAGTCCCTTGAACCTGTGAGTATGTTACCTCATGTGGACTTCACAGATATGATTAAGAATTTTGAGATGGGGGCCAGGTACGGTGGCTCACAACTATAATCCTAGCACTCTGGGAGGCTGAAGTGGGAGGATCACTTGTGGTCTGGAGTTCAAGACCACCTTGAGCAAGCGTGAGACTCCATCTCTACTAAAAATCGAAAAAATTAGCCAGGTGCGGTGGTGTGCACCTGTAGTCCCAGCTACTCAGAAGGCTGAAGCAGGAGTATCGGTTGAGCTCCAGAGTTTGAGGTTGCAGTGAGCTATGATGACGTCACTACACTCCAGCCCAGGGGACAGAGTGAGACCGTGTCTCAAAAACAACAAAAAAAGAATTTTGAGATGGGAGACTATTTTAGATTATCCTCAGTTACCCCAGTGTATTCTCATGAATCTGTAAAAGCTCATCATGTTGTGTAATACTTTATTGTTTTGTTTTCCCTCTTGTTCTATTGTTTCATAAGAGTTGTGAGCTTTAACTTTTGGGTGTTTTTACACTGGTTGGTATCTATTGTGCTGTTCCATGTGTAATATACTTGTGAGTATTTCCTGTAGGGCAGGTCTAACAGTGACAGATTCCCTTTATGTTTGCTTGTCTGGAAAAGTCTTTATTTCTTCATCATTTATGAA
This sequence comes from Avahi laniger, assembly GCA_963575035.1. Classification (NCBI taxonomy): domain Eukaryota; kingdom Metazoa; phylum Chordata; class Mammalia; order Primates; family Indriidae; genus Avahi; species Avahi laniger. Next base: position 25,587 of record CAUYSK010084779.1, read on the forward strand.
ATTTAGTTTTGCAGGATACAAAATTCTTGGCTGGCAGTTGCTCTGTTTAAGAAAACTAAAAATGGACCCCCAATCTGAATCTTTGAGAGCTGAGAGTCTTTCCTGGCTGAGTCAGAGAGAGAGATGCAACAACGGAAGAATGATCAGAGAGATGCAACATGAGGAGAACTCAACCAACCATCGCTGGCTTGGAAGAACGAGGAAGGGAGCCACAAACCAAGGAATGTGGGCAGCTTCTAAATGCCAAGAACAACTCCTTGGCCAACAGCCAGTAAGGAAATGAGGACCTTGGCCCTGCAACCACAGGGAACTGAATTCTGCCAACAACCTGAATTAGCAGAAAATTGATTCTCCCCTAGAGTCTCCATGAAAAAATGTAGCCTGGCTAACACCTTGATTTTAGCACAGTGTAGTTCTAACCCACTGAATTTGTGGTGATTTGTTATGACAGCCATAGAAAATTAATACATTACAAAAAGCCAGTGGAGATTTTAACATAAAAGGGATGAAATGCTCAGATGAAAACAGCAAATAAAATGGCCAGAGTCTGAGTTTGAAAATCTTTGTAAGACAGTCGGCAGCATTTGGTGATGGGATGCAACGCTGGGTGAAAGAGAGGGCATTTCAGCTTAGAAAATGGGTAAATTTTCATACCATTAAACAAGACTGAGACTCAGGAAAGAGAAACATGTTTGCAAGAGCAAATCATAAACTCAATAATGACATAAAGAAATTGAGGTACAGAATATAAGGCCTCTGGGACATTCAGGTGAAGATTTTTAACATGTTGTTGAAAACAAGTGCCTGAAGGAAAGCAGAGGCATTGCATAAACCAGAGTGGATATCTTGGGGGTGGATAAGATGATGCAAAGTGAGAAACATTTATAACTGTAGATCTAGTCATGATTTGGATCATGAAAAAATTATTTTAAGCAATTTATGTGTTTTTTTTACTACCATACCTATCATCTACAGGTCTATATAACAAAAATGTGGCCAGAGTCAGCTTTGCAAATATGTAGGTGACTTTCTAGAGGTTGCTAAAGAAGCCTATTCAGTTTCATGCCATATCCTCAACATGACTTGACATTTTTTTTTATCAACATTATGTTTTTAGACCTTCAAGTCATCTGTAAGAAGTTTAAGACTTTTCATAGAATTTCACAGATAATGCCACCACATGCCACACTCAGAATCATGAATTTAACACTGTTTTTGAATCATGCAAGCCCTTAATAAGATTGTTGTCTACATTATTTGATGATCTTTCTACTTTTTTCCCCTTATGGATTCCTACCAGGGAAAACATTAATAATTCCCCTTCAGCTTAAAAACCGCTGTCCATGAAACTGCCATTTAATACTCACATTACATGTTAAATCCCATTGTTCTTAGAAAGTGTGTTTAGATAACACCTTTTTTCTAAACTTAAAGTTGAAAATTATCTTCATTTGCTCTTTTTGAGGCCTAACCTAGCTTCATATAACCAAAAAACATCAACATTTCTCACTTGACTTTCACAGCGGGGAATTTTATTGAGGACAAAATGGTCAGGAATTCTCAGGCAAGGACAGAACTTCAGATTGGTCAGAAAAATTTTTACATAGCTGCATTTGCATAAATGGCCCAAGAAAACTGCCTTCTTGAAAACAGATAAAATTTTGAAAGGTTTTTAAAAATTTTTATTTTGAAATAATTATAAATTTCCAAGAATTTATTTAAAACAAAAAAAAAGTAGTACAGAGAGGTTTCTGTACCCATCAGTTAGCTTCCCCTAATGGGAACATCTTATAAAACTATAATACATCATCAAAACCACAAAAATGACATTGACAACACAATTAACTGGACCTTATATGGATCTCAGAGGCTTTTGTGTGTACCTTCCCTCTTTTTTTTTGGTATGTGTATGTGTGTGAGCACAGTTCTGTGAAATTCTATTATGTGTATAGACTCATATGAGCGCTGACACAATCAAGATACAGAAATATTCTGACATCTAAAGGAACTCCCTTAGAGTACTCTTCATCGTTTCACCTCCTCTTTCACCAACTCCTGGCAACCACTGATCTGTTCTCCATTGCTAAAGTTTTATCATGTCAAGAATGTTACATAAATGAGATCATACAGTATGTAGCATTTTGATGTTGGCTTTCATTTTTATTCAGTGTAAACTGAATTTGAGATTCACTCATATTGCTGCATGGATCAATAGTTTGTTCCTTCTATTGCTGAATATTATTTCATGGTGTGGATTACCACAGTGTGTTTATCTTTCATCCATTGAAGGACATTGGGTTGGATTGGTCAGGTTTTGGGCTATGACAATTAAAACTGCTGTGAGCATTATCTACAAGTTTTTGCATGAACAAAAATTTTCATTTCTCTACAATAAAAGCCCAGGAGTGTAATTGTTGGATCGTACAGTAAGTGAATGCTTAATCTTATAAAAAACAGCCAAACTTCTAGAGAAGCTATACTGTTTTACGTTTCTACCGGCAATTCATGAGAGAACAATTTCTCCACATCCTTGCCGGCTCTGGCACTGTTAGTATTTTTTTTTTTTATTTTAACCATTCTAATAGGCGTGTAGTAAAAACAGATGAATTTTTCATGGTATTTTTGTAACTCTATATAGATACCTGAATGAGCTCTCTAAAGCAAAAGCAATTTCGTATATCATGGATGAACATAATACTTTAGTTAAGAGTTAAAAGGACAGAAGGTTGGATCTTAGCTCTCTATACTTGCATGTGAAAATGAACACAAAATCATGGAGATTTGAGACCATCAACAACGACAAAGGCCTGTTTATTTGTAACAAATTTTTCTTTTGGAATCCTTTTCGCCAATTTTGGGGGAGAGCAGAAGACAGATCATGATTTGCTATCTACCTTAATGATCTGGTTCTCAATGGTCCAATGATAAGGAGCCCTCGGAAGCCTTTCCAAAGAGTTTAGTGTGCTTGGACTAGAGGTGAGGTCTAGGGGTTAATATTGGTTTGAAAGCTCAGTGTTATTTTATTTAAAAACAAAAGCAAAAATAGTTAATCAGGCACAGGTGCAGTCAATAGCTGCTGATTTTCTCTGCTAAGGGATGTTTAATTAGATTAATGAACTAAATGTCAAAAGTTATGAATTTTATCTGAAACGGTCCCTCTTCTCTTTTGGTTTACCTACAAGATTAATAAATTAGTCCTTTAGATACTTAAACATTATAGCCTATAGAAATATTTCCATTTGTGAAAGATTACACCAAAATTTTCTAAGAACCAGTAGTTACATAGAATGTGAATAAGACAAAGAAGGGTTTCATGACCAAAAAAGTCAAATAGCTTCATTACTGCAGATCCTCTCAAAGTCAATAGAAGACAGATGAATAGGTGCGCAATACGAAACTCCAAGAGGTCAGTGACTATTAAGAACTTCCCTAAAACTTATTTGTCTTTAGAACTCTTTTTTGCATTGTCTCAAGGGACTAAATTTGAAAGCCTTGGATCAGATTGATGAAAACATAATTGATATATTAGCGATTTATGCATAATTTAAATTGCTGTGGGGAGAGAGCTATCAGAGATGCTCTTATCTAAAAATGGGGTGGGGGGAGTTCATATTCTTATATGTGTTTCTATGGCCAGCTCCTAAATAAGTCTAGTTCAGATTAGACTGTTAACCTCTTTTATGATTCAATAATTATTCATTTGACCATCCTAGATATTAAGAAATGTTGCATGTAAAAGCTATAACAAGAAAATAATATGGTATGATTTTTAGCTCTTGTTGCAATTTTCAAGACAAGTCAAAGTTCTCTTACTGTTGTACCTTCAGGAAGAGCAAATTCCAAGAGAAGAAAAGCCAAAAAAGCAGAAACTAAAAGAGTCAGGTCAGTGGAAGCCTGTATACTTTATTCTTTTCACACATAATAATTAAAAGAATAAATTTAAGCAAAAAATTGCACTTACAGGCTAAAACAAGATAGTAATTTAAGAATAATATTAGATATATAAAATTATCAGCACATATATAAAAATTCCAACACACTGAAAAATAAAGAGTACTAAAAAAAAAAAAAAAGACCATGGAAACTCTTGCTAATTCTTCCTCCATGCTCTTGAGTAGAAATTCAGAACTTCCAAGCACTACTTCTCAGGAATCCTAACTCTTCCTTGTAAACCACATGGAATTGAATGGGACTATTGAAGTCCTTGGACTACTAGCGACTTATATTGAGATTTTAAAAATTTGCCCTTAAGTGGCTGAAAATTATTAAGGTGTGTATAGCTGTAAGTTTCTCCTTCTTATGACAGACAACACAATACAGTGTGAAGAGCATGGGCTTTGAATCTATAAAGACCAGAGTCTGGACAAGTAACTTAAACTTATTGTGCCTTCGTTTATTCATTTGTAAAACAGGCATAAAAATACCCATCCAAGGGAGAGTTTGGAAGATTAACTGGTATAATAAAATAAAAGCTATTAACATAGTGCCTAGAAAATAGAAGGTATACCAAAAAAAAAATTTGGTTTCTTTTCTTTGTCTTTCTTCATGGTGTATTGAGAGAATGCTACCAACAATTGTTGAGATAACCATGAAGATGCACATTTTCTCTTTTGATATATCCATCAGCCATTTGCAGTTGACTGTACATTTGGTTAGCTATTCCAAAATGCTGTAATTTAAATGACATTATACCATAGTGGAATTGAAATAAAATTTGAACTTTGATGATAATCTAGAGAATTTTTATTTAAAGATATATGTTTTGCATCTTCCTTCTTAATCTATTACCTGTTTGGAGACCATTTCCAACCACTCTGACCTACAAGGTGAGTGCAACTATGTAGTACATAAAACTTGAAGCCACCCAATTAGAGTTTTGTGATGTGTTCATATTATATCCACTTTTGATTGCACTTCTTGCTGTTCAGTATGGAAGGAAAATAATGTGTGATGTGTATATAGAGAGAATTGACACTCAGAGGGAAGTGGTAACAATGGCTCTGTAAGAGGACATTAGTCATTTTTAACATTAATCAGACACAGCAACAAAGATGCTTTTATGCTAGATTTATGGATAGAGTGAAAATGATTTGAAAGTGTTTATATGACTCTTAAGCTCTGTATATTCCATTATGGAAAATCAATATATAAGTATAAATACACCGTTCCTAGCTTTGTACTCACTTCTGGTTATGGTGATGGATTGGAAATGATTCTTAACCTACATGGCATCTAAATACCATGCTATGTCTCAGGATTAGCTTAGGGAAAGGAAGAGTGAAATATTTAGGACTAATTACTAAGAAATATAAATCTCTTAGTAATTATATTTATATTTAGAAGGAAAACTATATGAAGGTACTCTAAAGATAATGACTGAAAAGCCAATATAAATCATCTAAAAGAGCCAAAGTCTCTCTATCGAAGACAACATTGGCCTGAACTACCCAAAGCTTAGAAACTTGATGGATATGATGTAATATGAGTAAATAAGATGATCCTACGCATTCCAGACATTTTCCTTTATGAGCCCCCTGAATGTACGGCTGGAGTCCTTCTGTGAGAAACCCTTACAGGTTAAGGAACCAGTGCTAATCTTTGGGAGGTCTGTGTACAGGCACATCTTTGCAAAGAATATTTTTGAATTCAGCATGTAAGCCTATTTCTTCCAAATCAAACTGAATCACAGATTCAATTTTGGGGGGAATTTTAATTCCTTACACTCAATGGTTTATCCTTTGTTAATTTTCAACTCCTCTTCACTATTTTTACTATTAGGAGAAAAGACTGGCAAAAATATAGCTTTTATATACATATATATAGATACATAGATATATATGCATACATGTGTATGAATGAAATATTGTAAGAGAATGATGGAGGGTTTGCAGATTGGTTTGGAAGTCTCAGGAGACTGAATTTGCTTATATTAGATTTATTTATGTAAACATTCCCAAGCATGCATTTGCTGCTTTGAACAAGGACTGTTAGACTGTAAATTTATCTTTATCTGGATATTCATTACTGTGAACATTAAAAGCCATAATTATAGTCAATGCTCTTATTTTTTCTCAGAAAGAAATTAGGGTAAGAGACATTTGAAACCCTTCTTTATTAAGAAAGGCAGTGTTTGCGTTTTGATTTTCATTGCTTCTTAGCATTAGCCATGCCTCAGATGTATGTCTTAGTAATAGGACTATGACCTAACTTCAATAAAAAGTGGCTCTTTGAAGAAAAAACATGTACATATTTTTATTTCACTTTATAAAGAAGATTTCAAGAATTAATCAAAGAAACATTGCTTTGGGTTAGTGAGGGTAGCATTTGCCTCAAATACAAAGGAGTCTGTCCTTGGAGGCAGTCCCTGGACCCAAAGTCCAATCTGGGTTTTTATACTGGGGCATCTGGACGTCTGCAATGTGAATTTCTCAGTTTTCACATCCAGCCTCATCTACAAACTATGTCTTTTAACTAGTATGCTAACTTCCCCCAAGTTTATCACAACCATTCAGGAAATAAGAAGGTACAGATACTCTCTATTATGTTCTATGTTATTCATCAAAATATCTTTGTTGTAGCTGCAACAGGACATTTCCTCTTCCATAAAATGACAGATGTAAATATTGGCATATAAATACACTTGAACTTAATACACTCTTACATGCAATAAGGTTAAAATTCAAAGTTAGCAAGGGGCAATAACTTGCCTTTCTTCAATGTATATACGTAGTTTTTTTTTTTTTTTGAAAAATAGATTAGAAAACAATTATGCTAGAACATTTTGGAATTTGGTTTTTGTCAACTAGTGTTAAATTCAGAGCTATAATTCAGATGGGCCTCCTACATTTTCTCAAGAAATGTTTTTATTAGTATTTAACTTTACAGTTATCAAATAGATAACCTAAAAGTACTCTAAAGTAACCGAACTTGTTATGTGAGACATATAGGCAGATGAATTAACAAAGAGCATTTTATTTACCATAAATACCAACATTCATGATCCTCTTTATCCATATGGTGCTTATGAAACATTTTACTAACTTTGTCCCCAAATCATTTCACATGACTTATTTTTTAAGGATTACGTTATTTTTTACAGGGGAAAAGGTCTGATCCAGCTTATAGCTCTTTTCCATTTAATCTTTGGTCTTTTTCCACATTTGGTTCTTTTAGTGCTTATAACACATTTTTCTTCTTTTTTAATCTGGGAAAATTTAGCTTTGTCGTACCATCTGTTTCATAGTGAAATGCTTGTATTCAGTTTCCCAGATGGATTGAACAAGAGAAAAAGGTTAAGTGATTTAACTTGAATTCATACAGTGAGTCATCTGTCCTCAGCACAGGCATGACAAAGTAAAAGATTTTCAGGATTTTCTCTTCATTACATGAACTTGGAGATCACACAACTTTCATCAGAGCTTTCCAAAAACTGGTCAGAGCAGCAAATATACTCAATATTGTAGGACAATAATTTGTAGTTCAAATTTATTTCTAATATATAGCATAAAAAACTTTGAAAAAGTTTGAAAAAGTAGAAATTTCTTTGGACAAGAAATGAAAACTTTTATATTATTGCCTCTTGGCCGATATTCTAATCTTTCTTTTCTCCCCTTTCCCACACATCTTTTAAGCTGGTCCCATATTAATTTTTTAGCAACACTCCTTTTTCCCCATCTCTGCTGAAGAGTAGGCAGTTTCTTCCTACTAACAGTGCATAAGACCACCAGACCTCCAAAGAATGCCTGAAATTCATACTCTTCAGTGCTTTTCTAGTCTGAAGCTAGTGCTTCAATTCAGAGTTCTGATAGCAACAGAACTCCCATTTGAAGAGAGAGTTCAGATGGCAGGGGATATTTGTATGGATAATAGGATGTCTATTGATGATATTTATTGTATTTTAATAGTAGGAAAAGAGGTCCAAGTTGATTTATTCATCCTTGACTAAGCTTTCACTTGGTGCAAAAATCTTAGTCTACATATTGTCATAAGATTCAAAAGAAGAAGAAATGGTGTTTGTCTTGAGAAATTTGGTCTCTAGAAGGAACCATAATCAAAATATTGACATATAGGACAGAAATGGGCCTTTTCATTAATGATCCAATTTCTGTGCAATCAATTTAACCAAAATCTGATGGAATAATTTTTTTACCAAATTGTTAACAATGGAACCAGTTATTTTGAGTCCACATCCCCTCACCATCAAATTTATATGTTGAAATCTTAACCCCCAATGTGATGGTATTAGGAAGTAAGACCTTTGGGAGGTAATTAGGTCAAAAGGTGAAGCCTCTATGAATGGGGTTAGTACCCTTCTAAAAGATACAAGAGAGCTTGCTTTTTCTCTCTCTGTTCTCTACCAGGTGAGAATCCAATGAGAAAGCAACCATCTGCAAACCAAGAAGGCCTTCACCAGACACTGGATCTGCTAGTACCTTGATCTTGGACTTTGCAGTCTCCAGAACTGTAAGAAACAAGTTTCTACTGTTTAAGCAACCCAGTCTATGATATTCTGTTATACCAGCCTGAACTGACTAAGACAAGTCTAACATGGTCAAAATATAAGAAGTCATTCTGCCCTCAGTGTTTCATGGCAAGGTGTCTCCATCTCTTAGTTTATCATAAAGTGATCAATCCTATTTAATTAACATGTGGACATATTTTAATATTGTATATGCAAAGCTATAATAAGTTAATATAATTTATCTGCTTCTTAAACAATCTGAAAAAAAACGTTTACTTTTAAGATCAATTTAACTCAAGTAAAATTTAAAAAAAATAGTGACGGGCATAGAAGATACATGATTAGTATCTGGACCACTGTTACAATATTATTGTAACAAGATTTTGTTGAATTACATTGGGGAACATTTGTCTTCCATTTTAGGAGCTCACAGATTATAGAAGAAGCAACATTTTAAAAAATAATGTTAATTGGTTTTAAATAAGCATTTTCACATAAGTATGAAGAGTCGTGCGGCAAATACAAAGCTGGGGCTACACGGAATCCACTAAAGAAGCAACAGGTGAGTTGGACCTTGACAGAGGATTGGGGACATCCAGGCTGAAGAAACAGACTTGATTTTCAATAACTGGAAATGAAAAAAAATCTCCTTTACTTTATTCTCTTCCTCATCTAGCCAAAGAGTTGCAAAATGTTGAATACATTTCTTTCAATCACATACAATTCAGAAAGATGCCAGCACGTCCAGATGGATAGTTTTCAGATTCACACTTTGGAAACACATGGTGCTTCTCTGAGGCAATTGTGTACTGTTTCTTTTAAAATAGCAGAAAGCATATGGGAACAGGATTGGATCTGTCAGCTACTATCAAAAGTATAGTGAAGTTTTTAAAATAAATTAAATCAAAATCTATAAAGTGACAAGATTTTTATCATATTTTGAAATTCTGAAGTTTTTACATCTGTAGATATATGTACATTTAAAAAGAAAAAAAAAAAGTCTACTTTTTTTATATAAACCACAATCCCTGCCAGAGCTATCAAATCTGAGGCAAAAAAGAGAGACAAGGTCAGAGTAATGAGAGAGTCTGGAGGAATGACATTGATCAACAGTGGACTATTTCCACTCTTCACCCCTATTACAAATTTCTTTTCTTAAGAAAAACATGTGTAGAACAGTTTGTATACTTTCCTTCAAGGTCTCTGCTTTCTTTTCTGAACAAAACCATACAAACAAACAAAAAACAACAACATCAAACTTACTATGTATGGAAACATCTGCTTTAGTTTTAGAAACCTAGGTATTGTGATTATCCGTTGCAGATTTACAAAAGCTTTGTTTAAAGGCTTCTCTTCCTATATCCTTTTAGTTCCTTTTAGCAAACATAGAGCTGGGTGGTTTCCCACCAATTCTAACCACAGTGCTTTCATGAATGAATTTTATAACCAGGTCAAATCTTCCTAATGCAAGACTTATAACTCTACTATGCTCTACGTTTTCTATAGCAATCTATTTTTTCTCAGATTGTTATTATGGGATTTGGGATGATTAGACTTCAATGAGAATGTTTCATAGGGCTGAACCCAGGAATTAAAGGAGCTTTAGATAGCAAGCCTCTATTTTAAGAAAAAAATTTTTTCAAGGTGGATGACTTCCTTTACCTTTTATCCATGTGGAGTCCTTGATCCCAGATAATGCACGTGATCTGCTGGTGGCTTTGAAGTTATTTGCTATCCTTCATTCATTCAGAAATGTGTATTATTTTCTTTGGCCTCCATATGCATAGAACTTTGTTCCCAAAATCTATTACATGTCAATATGAATTTTTCAATATTAATTCTGGAATGATGAGATAAAAATAAAATTATCTGTCATTCATTCATTGACCTCTGGGATAGGTGTGATGGGGACATTTCAAGGTGAATCAGATATATATCATGCCCTCAAACTGTTAGGGGAACTAAGTTATGCAAATAACTATAATACAAGGAATAAAATAATAAGCATGATAATAATAAAAGTACAAAAGAAGTATTAAAACAGTTCAGAAGAGCAATATGTAGCCATAGATGTTTAGCATGCATAGGCATAGCATGCTTATTTTTTTTTTTATAGTATTCAAAGAAAATCCCTTGACACAGTCAAAATGTTTTGGTCAAAGTCAGCATGTCAAATGTCAACAATTAGCATAAGAGGTTTTGTATTTCTACAGATTACTAAATCATCAACATTATCATCATCGTCCCAACTTATTATCAACTCAGTCCTATGCTTTACCATAACTACAGGCAAAGTAGAAAGCATATACTTTATTTTTTTATGGTTTTTAAAATAAAATTACATGCATTTCAAATCCTATTTTTATGTAGCTGAAAGTCCAATTAAAATTATTTTTTAATATTAATCTCAACTTTAGAGGCATGCTGTTCTAAACATAAGAATAATGCATTTGGTTATTAATGGATAAGCTGCATTTATGCTTTCAAATTTACTCTTCTAAATTGAATCAGAAAGCTGATTCAAAACTGGAAAGCTCAAAACCTAGGAAGAGCTAGGAACCTGCCTAGCTGTTACATTAATATAGCTTAAAACATTGAAAGCATGTTTATTTGTTAGTAATGTCTTTGTATTGTGGTAATTTGAGGTGTTTCCTAAACCAGTATGGAGAAGAAAAGAAGCAGAATTATTATGAAAGGAACCAAGATAACAGTGGGAGAAATCAGCTCTGAGACCAGATGACAAAGTAAGGGAGGAAATGAAAGAATAAAGCCTCAAAGTCGGTAGCCAAGAGCAAAATCTCTTTTGGTAAACAGACTGAGAAAATAGTTCAGAAGAAAGAGGTTTTAGCATTTCTCTCTTCACATGGTGTTCGGTTCATTACTGGGGTAGGTGTGGTAACTTGAACGATCCATCTTCATTCACTTTCTGAACAGATACACTCAAGACAGTCTTGCCACCAAGTACTTATGGAATAAATAATGCCATCACTCATGCCATTTCAGTTGCAAACTCTTCAGCATATTTTTTTTTTATTTCAGCATATTAAGGGGGTACAGATATTTAGGTTACTTATGTTGCCCTTGCCTCCCCTTCTCCCCCCCAAGTCCGAGCTTCAAACGTGGCCATCCCCCAATGGTGCGCATCGCACTCTGTGTATGCTCTTCAGCATATTTTAAGAAATAATGATCACCAAGTATTAGGGCCAGGCCTAGGCAGCTGTTATTCTATTACCATAACCCTACAGACTATCACCTCTATTTCCTGGGTTTCCAATTCAAATCATAGGAACCAGTGAATCTACTAAGTCATAGGCATTTGCCAAAAAATAAAATTAATATTAGCTCAATGAAGACTTTATATCTAGATTCTAACATAAGGGGCTGAGCACAGTGGCTAACACATGTAATCCCACTGCTTCCAGGGAAGAGGTGGGAGGATCCCTTGAGCTCAGGAGTTTGGGGCTGCAGTGAACTATGATCGTGCCACTGCACTCCAGCCTAGGCAACAGAATGAGACCCCATCTCTAAAAAATAAATACGTACATAAATAAATTCCAACACAAAACATGCTCCATAGAAAACATATGTTTTGTCAGTAAAAAAGAAGGAGCATTCAAACTCTAAATTTCTAATGACTGTGCCAAAAATCAGTTCAGCCATGCATACTAAATTATAATATATGCAAAACACAATATCATAAAATAAACACATGCTAAGAAATAAGCTTGTTCACCATAAGTAATGTGTTAATTATCTGAGAAATAGAGGAACTCACATTTAATAAATTTACCTTAATGTCAATGATTTCTTTGCTAACAATTCTAGTTTTGATCAGAGTGGCGTCACATTCCACAGGTTTAAGCTCCCATCCTAAAGTAGAAACAGGAAGCCATGTCTCTTTTCTTCCAAACATGTTGTCCTCAAAAAAATAATATGTTGGTAGCAAAACATATTAATAGTAGAGTTAATACTGACTTCTAGAGAGATGGGAATTGAATGTTTTTCTCCCTTCCCACTACTTGAACATCCCAAACTCACTCATGGGCTTTGGTGGAAAGTCACTTCGCCTGCTCCCTTGCTGGTGAGATTCTTAAGCTGAGACAGAGCCTTGGACAACCAGTGATGGGTTTGCTGTGCCTGCACGTCTCTTTCATCTACAAGTGTGTCTCCTCCTGTGCTCCCATCTGGTTGCTGTATCTCCAGTATAATATTAATAAATTACATTGTGGTGAGTAGAGAAGTCAATTTAAATTTCCCTAACTGAATTGTGAATCCCTTGGAAACCAAGGCTATTTTATTTTCTCATCTTCAAGAACCTCAGGACAGTGCCTTGTGTAATTAAAAGAGAAGGTGGGAGAGGAGTTTGTGAAATAGAACTAAATTGCTATTGACCTTGCTTTAAAAAGTTGCCAATAGTAGTGTTAGGATATCAAGAAGGAGATGTTAGCTCATGCTGTGAGCTTAGAGAATTTCCCACAAACCTTTGCAGGCCTAGGAAGCTGACTATCTATTTTGGGTGCAGAGCTATGTTAACCTAGCTCAAGAAACCAATAAGTGAAATAAAAAAATGTTAATATATTACTTTATAATGAGAAATGTGTACACATCTTTCTCAGCTCACATTTCTGACTTGGAGCATCTTTCCATCAGATACAACATGATAGAAAGGTACTCAAATTTTCTTTACTGGCAAGACTGGCTGGCATTAATAGGAAGAGGCAACACATTGCTACAATTTAAGTTTAAATTGCATGGCTTCCAGTAATCCAACTAGTCCCTTCGGATTGTTTCCAAGGAGACACTATCAATTATGGTTTGAAGAAAAAGAAAATTTCCAAAAAAGAAAGAACTTTTATAGGAATTTAAAATTTACTCATTTGATCTCTTTTAATGTAACTTTCTCTCTGTATTAATAATGTTTGTCTTTTCTTATTTGTTGCTTAACTGAGATTTCATTCTATTTAAGGAAAGGCCTCCTAATGACTTGGAGGGTGGACACCTTTCCCAACATAATAAAGACATGCAGGCTTTTATTTTTTGATGAATGAAAAATTATAAGAAAAATTTTAAGCAGCAGGACAAGAAAAACCTAGGAGAGGGCTAGACCCTTGTAGGCATTTACATTATTGAGTCTCCTCTGCAGCATGGATCAGAACATTCATGGTATCAAGAACTAAAGCACGTAAACATTTTTAGGTCTCTAGAAATTAGTTATATTAATTAAAAAACACATGAAATATACATACATATAATTTTAATCACTAATTTAACAAAATACATATTTAAATAATATCTAATCAATGTCCTTTCCTGAACAACTATGGCTTCAGCAACAATTGGTGATATATTTATTTGAAGTTCTCAATGCTACCAAGAATCTCTAACCATTTTCAAGTAGCTTTAAGAGTGTTTAATCCTCTGCCCTATCATCCCCCGTATTATGGTCACTTAAGAATTTAAGGTTAGGCTTAACTAGAGGCCAGACAGACCTGATCTTCACCAGTTTCCAAGATAGGAACCACATACCAACACACATGGTCTTTCCTAGGTAATTGTTGCGAACTGAATTCTATACTCCCAGAATTGATAGGATGAAGCCCTAATCCCCAATGTGACTGCATTTGGCGATAAGACCTTTAAGAAGGTAATTAGAGATCATAAGGGTGGGGCCCAATCCAGCGGAATGGTGTTCTTATAAGAAGAGGAAGAGAAAAGTGCATACACAGAGAAAGACACCATGCAAGGACACAGAAAGAAGGAAGCTACCTTCAATCAAGGAAAGAGGTCTCAGAAAAAACCACCCCTGCTGACACATTGATCTTCTACCTCCAAAATTCAGAAATGTGAAAAACGTTCCTATTGTTTAAGCCAACCTGTCTGTGGTATTTTGTTATGGCAACTCTAGAAGGCTAACATTAATACAATAATGTAGCAGGTGCTGTTTGAGGGTCTGTTTAACTCATACCTCCCCTTTTGCTAAGAACTATCTCCAAAAAAAGTGGATTTCTAAACCAACTTATATATTAAAGGACCTTGGCCACATAGGCTCAGTTTGTGGTGTAAGTCCAGAACAGATTGAAGCCAATCACATTTTCTCTCTTGGGAAACTGAGACTGGAAATCAGCAGTACTAGTCCATTTCTAGCAGGGCTGAATTAGGTGACATAAAGTGGGGGCTATGTTGGCCATGTACACGGAATATCCCACATATCAGAGATTCCTTTTTCATGCCTAGCTAAACTCTTGCTGATATACAATAGGAATGCCTTTTTGTTTTCTTGATTTTTTTTTTTTTTCAGTGAGTACTTACTAGGTATTAGACACTGCTATAGGACTTTTCGTTTAATCCTCACGACAACCCTATGAGAGATTTTACAGATGGACAAACTCAGTCACAGACAAATTGAATAACTTGCCCAAGACTAAACAGCTGGTAAGTGGCAGAGCAAGTGGGGAGTCTGGCAGCCTGGCTCCAAGTCCAAGTTCTCAACAGCATCCAGCTGCATCTACCATTAAGAAGGGAAGGGAAGGGGGAAGAAGGGGAGGGGAGGAGGGAGAGGAAAAGCTCACTCAATTTTTTTTAAAGTCC
Source organism: Avahi laniger (assembly GCA_963575035.1). Taxonomy (NCBI): domain Eukaryota; kingdom Metazoa; phylum Chordata; class Mammalia; order Primates; family Indriidae; genus Avahi; species Avahi laniger. The sequence continues at coordinate 40,636 of CAUYSK010084779.1, forward strand.
CTTTATGTTCTCAGAGTTAACAATAATATATTCCACCATTTGCAAACAACACTGATGGCCTCTCTGCAGTAACTCAGACTTTGCGAAGGCCCACGTGCATGGTGATGGCACGATGAGCAAGGGTGTGACACGGCCCCTCATTTCCACCCCAGAGCAGCTCTTTGGTCCTCCAGTTCTCATCACTATGACACATTTTTGTGTCATAGTATAATGACCACCAGCTCAGAGACAGAATGTGGCGGATGTTGGAAAGGAGGCTACATTTGTGACATGAAGATAGACAAAGGAAACGCGTTCCTGGGAATGAAAAGTCAGTTCAGCAGAAATCCAGGAAGGAGTGTGCCCACACATTTCCAGTATTTGGGGATTTGGTAATTGAGATAGTTTCCAGACATATTCCTAGAATCTCCAGGGTCTTACTGAGGTGTATCTGATTAGCCAATTAGCTTTGAATGCTTGGCATTTGGAGCTCTTTCCTCCCATATGAGACTCTGCTTTTAACTGAGAGCTTGGCAAACCTTCTAGGTGGAAAACCCAAATTGCTCACACTCACTTTTCACTCAGTTTTCATTGGAAGTTTTTCTTTCAAAAAGAAAAAAGTAAATGGTATAAAATTCAGACCCAAGTATCCTAAGATTAAATATGTAGAATTTAATTTTAGAGAAAAGATACAATTATATTAACATGTATTTCTTTGTTTAGATATTGTTTTATTGTACTCAGTAATTTTATGGCTTTATGATGAGACTCTAGGCTGATGTTACAAAGGGAAGCTTCACAATGCTTTTTAATAGCAACAAGTAACAGATCTGTACACTAAGAAATATTTAACCACGAAAAATAATAACTTTCAAACATGTACAAATGTCCACATAATTCAATTTAGAATGAAACATAATATGCTTATAAGGACACACTTGCCTAAACTCAGGGTCACTGTGGGCCAGAACATAAAAGGAGAAATCCCCTACCCTCTGCGCTAAAAAAAAAGAAAATCTTAGACCAAATCTTTTTGAACACTTTGAAATGCCAAGTAAACCAACTTGTATGTGTAATAGTTTATCAAGAGCCTGGATAGATGTCTATCTTCTTTATGGAACTGGAAAGAGGTGGACATATGTAGAGTGGAAACTCAAGTGTCCTGATACAGTTGAAAGACAGAAGAGGAAGAAGAGGGATAGGTTTAGAACACAGCAAGTAAATTTAAATTCTTCTTTGTCATGGTCGGACAGTTCTGTCAGGCTTCCCTGTTGGGAATTTGTAAGAGTCTCTGTTGGGAATCTTACAAAAAGCCTGGATATTTCTCCAGGCTACTGGAAAAGGGTAGTTTTTGTTTGTATGTTTATTTGTTTAATCCCTAAAGCTTTGGGCTATTCAAAACCAAATTATACACTAACAAAGCTGCTTCTTTTCACATAGCTTTGTAGCTTGAGTTTTTTTAGACAGTGGGGGCATCCCATAAACTCCCAAAAAGTAGAAAGCAATTTTGAAATTAACAATGAGAATCATGGATCACCATCTGTGGATGTATTTAAATCTTGCTTGAACTGAATTTGGACCAGCTGACCTCTTAAAGTGCCTCCTAAGCCCATCTATGTTTCCAATTTCTGATAATATTACAGTATATGTACTCTAGAAAATATTTTTAAAAGACTGCCCTGTTATATTTGGAATTTTAATACTCAGAAGTCATTTACATTGAAAAGAGAATGTTTGTCTTCACACACAATATATTTACAGAAATTGGTATCACAAGATTCTTTTCATGCATTTCACATAAATTGAGCTTAACCAGCTTGATTTCCTAAATGGAATAATCACTAATGATAAAATGCATTTTGTAGTATCACAGAATTGACTGAAGCCTGGTTGGCTTGTCATCTAAAAAGAGAGTGAGAAAAAGGGAGAAAGAAAAGGAGTCATGTGAAATTACGCAAACTCAAAGCTCTTGTTCATTCTACCACATCTTAATGCCTTCTTTCCAGACCATACTTGGAGTTGTAAACAGCCTCCAATTTGACACCTCACTTTCTTGAGTTACAGACAGTTGCATTCCTTAAAACCAGTGACAGTCACAATGAAAGAGAAAAGAGTCTCAAGAGGAAGTAGCTGTCAAGGATGGCTAGACTGGAAATTTTACTTATCTTGACAGCGGTTTTGACTGTAATGGATTAACCCCCAGGATTAGTGTTTGCCTACTTTCGCCTTTTCTACCTCTCCCCCTTTTCAGCAAATGTCTGGATCACCATGATGTTGTTCTATTGTCTGGATTTGGTTGTCACAACTGAGAGGGGGATGCTAATGGCATCGAGTGAGTGAAAGTCAGGAATGATACCTAACAGCTTACGATGTACAGGACAGTATCCCCCGAAGGAATTATCAGCATGTCAATAGTGCCAAGGTTGAGGACCCCTGTTTTAGACTACCTTACAAATATCAGAGCATGTATAAACTAAGAACAATGCTTATTTTGTGATGTATTATTAATAGAATGCCTCAATTTGTGCTCTTGTCATAATTTAACTCTGTTAAATAAGAAATAAATAGATGATATAGTCTTCTGTCAGTAAAATAGCCTTCTGTGCTTAGAATATTATCTTCCTCAGTGATAAGAAATAAAATTAAGTGTAGCTGACTCAGACATGAGGCCAGGGAGTGAAAATTGGTTGCTGCTGTTGGATAATAGTAATTTGCAGCTAACAAAGTCATTCTCAACCCTGGCTACACATTATAATTACCTGGGGAGATTGTGAAAAGTACTGGTGCCAGGGCCCCAACCCCCGGAGATGCTGGTTTTATTGATCTCAGTTTGGGCCTGGGCTTAGGTGTCATTCTAACTCACCAGGTGGTTCTAATGCACATCAGGGGATGAAGACAATTGATTCTACCTGCAGGCACCATGGCAATACCAACAGATTTAGAAATTCATTTGGGCATTCAGATTGGGACTCATTTTGGCAATTAGCTAGGTAAATAAAGTAGTTTCAGGAATTTGCTTTGGTGCTCTAATCTTATCCATTTCCTCTGAATGGCTGGGGGTCACAGGATGAACTCCAGGATCTCCATAAAGTCCATCAGTACTCATCAAAGCCTGTATAGAGGACTCCCACAGAGAATCTAAACTCTCAAAATTTAAAAGCAACACTATGAATTCTAGGTGACCACATTGTGCTAACTTTCCACATGTTTATCTTTTTTTTGCATTGTTCTTTTTATTCCACGTGAAGCAGGGAATGGAACCAGCTCAGCTCTTACCTATTAACTGCTCTCTCGAATAGTACATTTTTAACAATGAAGAAGATTTGGTCTCCTCAAAACATTAGGGGAGCAAATATATTTTTAAGGGCTAATATTTCTTCTCCTTAACTTCCCATAATCTCCTGGAGTGAAAAGATGGCTTACCTTTTGGCACTATTTCCCTCCTTCCAATGCCAACCTCTAGCCTAAGTCTTAACAGTAAAAGTGAATTTTTTTTCTACAAATGTGGAGGATTCCATTAGGGAGGGCTTCTTGGCACTGTGGTTGAAATGTTAAGACGTGTGTGTGTGCATGCTGCAGGGAGGCATACAGTAGGAGGAAGTGAAGTAGGGTATGATCAAGGAATTTAGCAAACCCTAGCCCCACTCTCCACAAAGCCTGCCTTTCAAGCCCATTGCTTTGATGCGGGGTCAGGTCCCTGTCCAATCCTGACCCGAAGTGCTAAGTTATGGCTCAGACTTGAAATGATGCAAAAGAAATTTTACGTGAGGGGAGCAATTTAAATGAATTGGTTCAGTGTTTGCAAAAATATTATTCTTATAATAAAAACATGGATTTTTACTGATGTTGAGTTGGTCTAACTCATGAGTTGTAGGCAAGCATACTTGTTCAATATTAATTCTGGGAAGAGCCAAGGTATTCAATAATAGCTACTTTATTTGAAGCATGATTTATATCAAGCATAAGGATAACATGCAAATCTGATATAAAACAATAGAAAAATATTACTGACTAACTCCAGCAAATGTGGCTAGTCATTTAGGGCACTGTAACAAGGCTATGAGGCCATCTTAGGATACATGGAGTGTTGGGGAACCCAACAAAACCAAACCATTGAGAGTGTACAGTCCCCTAATGGCCAGCTGATTCTCATTCAGTTATATCCCCTCATAATTTTAAGACAACTTTCATTGGAATTGCATGTTAACTGTCATCAAACACTTTCATTCCTTCAAGTAAAAAGGCTAGTTATGCTTTATGAAATATTTTGCTAGAAAGTAATCAACACAGAAAACAGAAACACAAAGGCCAAAAGGATCTGGGAAAATGCTAGTCTATTCTCTGACTTAGCTTTCATAAATCCAAAAGTGAGAAGTGATTCTCTCAGCTCATCCTCAAGATCGTAGAGAAAAAAGAACAACTAACCTCCTCCGATAACCCGGTCTCTTCATTACCTTTGAGAGATGATGCATTTAGGTCTTTTTTATTTTTATATTTGCCAATATATGTCTCTGAGATATGATAAATGAAAATGCCCGAAAATCATTAGGACTATGACAGAACAATATGATTCAACCACAAAAAGTAAAAGTTTTGGAGTCCGACAGATCTGAGTTTAAATGACGATTCTAGCACTTCCTAAGCTGTTGTCTTTGGCAAATTTTTAAATCTCTGAACCTCAAGCTCCTCAACTAGAAATAAAAATAATGGGACACCCACCATACAGCATCGCCGTGAGAATTACAGGCAAGGCACCTGGCACCAACTTGGCCATAGAACTGACCTTCAATAAATAGCAGTAGCAACTGCTCTGATTGACACTGCATTCTCCTTTCGCCCCACGCTCCTCCCCTCCAGAGATCCTGGTGTCCTCTGCTCCAATAACAGAAATGGGGTTTGACCTCGTGGACATAGGACTGGGTCAAATGACCCCACAACAAGTGAGAACCATAACTCGGAAAACTGGAAAGTGTTAGTTCATTAGGATAAGGAAATTATATGAGGGTTTCTGGGAACTTCCCATTATGATCCTATAACTATACCCACATTTAGTCCTTGGCTTTCGTGGCTGACTCTACCATAGAATATTTCCATGGTTCTTAGAAACTATGAAAAATTCTGATTTTGAATTTTCAGGAGGGAAAAAGAATATTGTATCTTTAAATGAATTTACCTTTAGAATTTCTTTTAGAATTCCTCGCAATGATTGGATTTCACTTTGCAGTTCTATGTTTCAGTATCGTACATGTTACAAGAAGCGCCTTTGTTAAAAAGTGAATAATTCTCTTTTTAAATTTGAGATGACTGGTCATCCAGACTTTCTTAATTACAAAAGGTCAGTTAATTCATAAAATTATGATGATGATACTTACCCCAAAGGATTGTTGCTGTAAAGTTTAAATTAAATATTTAAGTGTATGTAAAATCTGGCAGGTATTATATGCTCAATAAATGTTTATTTACTTCCATCTTCATACCGTGGTTACTCACATAAGTTTTTTTACTAACTGCAAATGTTTTGAAGAAAAAAGGTAAAGAAATATTATTTCTTCAAATTCATAATCCAAATTGATGATGTCTTTATCTTGCAGAATTCCTTATAACTCATAGCTGCCATTAACTTACAGAAAATCTCTAAGAGAGACATGAAGCTAAAATTTAGTACTTTACAAGTACAATATGTTTCAGTGCTTGGGATTTGCTTTCTCAAAAAGTTCTGAATAAGTAACAAAATGTTTGCAAGCCTATTAACATTTGGTTTGGATTCTACAAAAAGAAGCAACTTGCAAAACTACCAAAACAATCTATCTATCTGGGGACAAGAAAAAAAATCTAGGTTAGTCTAGATTTTATTCAAAGAGGCAACTATTTTTTTTTTTTTCTTTTTGCCCTTTAACATAAGTCTCATAGGGATCAAAACGAAAGTCAATTTAGAGGAAATCTATTTGGAAACATGCTGAATCCCACGCTGGCTCTGGGAGCCTGCAGGGCAGTCTCCACCAGCCCCACCCCCAGGGACTGGGTGACCAGTGTTTTAACCCTTAGCGGGGTTGCTCTGGGGAGAGGAAAAGGACCCATCTTATTCCAGAAAGGCAAGTCTAATATTTTAAATGAATTCAGTGCCATATTTCTACACAAACGCTCCCAACAGAACTTTTATCCTGGGTTAAATAAGAGAACGGCAGAGGCATTGTTGCTGAGACACAGTGGAATTACTGTGCAGAGTGTACAATGGCTCCCAGGCTGATTGGGAGAAAATGTGTCCAGTTCCTGGACTCAGAAAAAATAATGGTCATCAAAAGTAGTTCCAGAAATCTCATGTATACGAGATGCATCTAAATGCAGGTACTGTAGGTAGAGGGGAAAAGTGAGTAAATGTAAATGTCATGCCTTTACCTTTAAACTCATCTTGACTATTAAAGCCAGTTAGTTAATAAGGGCTTATGCATTTGGAAAGAGCATGGCTAGGGTTAAGTACATTATAAAGCTAGGGCATCGGAACTGAAGCTTTTCCAGTTCTGTGGAAAATTCAATTGCCGGAATCCTTATTTTAAGTATAAATGTTAATGAGTTAGCCATGAAAATAATAGCACGGAATTCTCCCTTCAATTATTTTATTAGAAACAGATAAAATGTAATTTTTAATAAATAAATACATCCGAAAAAATAAAGCAGTCAAGCGTTACTTTTAGCACAATTCCCTATTGTGAAAACTGCTCTGTGTTAATTAAAATTGCAAAATAAGTATTTGCAGCTTTAAAAGTATATCTAAGAAAAGATTGGATAACACGATGGGGCCATGACTATGCTAAAAGTTGGCTAAAAATAGTAAGGAACAAAATTCGACATATGGTTAAGGTCCCAACAATCTATTTTGAAAAGATGTCGGAGAAAGACTGGAAGGAAATATACGACCATGTTCATAATGGTTGCCCCCAAATGGTGGTGTGACGATTGACTGTTTTCAGCTTTATAGTTCTACTTCCATATTTCATACAATCTACATTCTGTATTTTTACAATCCTTTGGGGGAATAAAGCAAACTTCCTATGAAATTATAATATAGAAACATGCATACTTCTATTTCAATAGAGATGACATTCACATACCAAGAATCTGCCAGCTTGCCATCCTTTTCTTTTTACTTGCTAAATGACTCTAATCATACCAGGATATTTTTTATGTCTTCTTAATCTCAATGAGAATTTTACTTTGAAACAAGGAGCTTTAATTTTTTTTTTCCTACCCTAAAACAGTATTTGTGCTTTTTCTGGAATCCAAATTAGATGCCTTCACCCAACTGATTTCAAAGGCTGTAGAAAAACAGCCTCCGCAGAGGCCCTAGCTAGCACAGTCCCTGTTACTTTAAGAGTAGCATGCCGCCTCCCCCTCACACCCACATACTTGTCCTCTCTCTGCGCAGCAAGTGCCAAGCAGTGACATCTACTATAGTTTCTAGGACACGATGGTCTCTGCTATACAGGGGGAAAAAAAGGGAACGAGCAAGAGAGAAAGAAGGTGGGTAGTGAGAGAGAATGAGCGCAAGCCCCACCGTGTTCCCACAGGACGAGCCACTTCCTCGCAATAATCCTGAGATGCTGTTTATGGCTGTTCTGCTGATACGAAGCCCAGAGCTGCAGGACGCAGCCTCCCCGCTGGCTGTCCATTAATCATGAGGGCTGTTACAGAGTGTACACAGAGTGGGAGTTCTGCCTACGAGTGGCCTCTAACTGTCTCCAGCTCAATGAAATGAACCTGTGTGAAAACTTGTTTTATGAGAGATTGGTTTATTTGTAACTAAACTACTTCCTCCGTTATTTGATAAGCTCAAATATTTGCTACTGATAGTCTGAGAGTGTCACATTTATTATCCTGTTTCAATGGTTGCTTAACTCCTTTGGAACTGACTCTGTTAACCCTTTGAGGGATGGCAGGGGACCAACTTCTATTTTCTTTCAACAAAGCCAATGCCATCTTTTGGGCAATCGGCATTATTTGATAGGTGAATAATGCCAACTATGATAGGTGAATCAAAAAGAAGCCTTTCTATTCCAAAACAGAACACAGACAGCTATAGATGCAGGGGACTCTGATAAATTCCCTGGAGGTTCTGAAGCTACCATGAAAAGGCAGGAAAGGTAATCCGACTTACTAACAGAAATCTAAGACAGTTCTGCATATATGAGTATTTCTGAAATCGTACATTTTAAATATGTCTTTGATGACTTTCTATAGTTTCTTAGATGTCCGAATATCATTTGTGCAGGGCATGCTCTCTCCAAATCCTGTAGCATTCTGCATTTTGACACTTTGCCTTTTGGAATCTGAGCTCATTTGCATTTGGCGGAACTTGATTTCCTGCTCCTTCAGAGGGGAGGTAGTGGTGAAAGCCTTTACAGTACTCCCTCAAAGGGCTCAAAGGGCTCTCTGCACATATAAAACTATGTTTCCAAGAATTAAATGGACCAGAATGAGGCAGATTTCATTTGAAATGAAAAAGAAATACAGGCTTTGTTACGTGCAATGCATTCGAAAAACCTAGATTGAAATATCTCTCCTGACAAACCTATATTGGGACTGTTTTTCAGTTCTCTAGCGCTCCGGTCGGCTACACAGAGCTCTCAGTGAATGTAGAAGAGGCTAAGGAAATAACCACTTATGTGTGGCAAAATGTTCCAGCCTTGAGGAGATTTTCCCAAAATCATTAGACCCACCAAAACGCTTTCCATTGGCCAGGTCCACACCTCCTTCATCAGATTTTCCATACTTCTCAGCCTCCAAGTACTGTCCGTTTGTGTTCCTAAGAGAGCCAGTCATTTGTAGCTGAAAATATAACCCAGTTCACTCTCATAAACCGAGGATCTCCTTGAGTGCTAACCAGAAAAGAAAGAAAAAAGTTTTTCTCCTAACTCGTTTCAAGAAGGTTGGAATGTGAACATCCATATGTACCCGCTCCTCAAAAAAGGTGAATTTAGGGCAGCTGCACTCTGAAGGCATAGAGAAATGAACATGCAGAGGGCAAGAGAGCCAGGCAAATCTGCTCCACCTTGATGGTGAGTGGGGAGGAGGTGAAGGGTTAATCGCATGTATTCCACCTGTGGTCAATTTTAGGCCCAGTTCTCGGCAGGTGGCTTCCTGCTGCTGGCCCCAGCTGCCTATCAGGGACTGACCCTGAGTAATGGCCTGAATTGTCATCTGTATAGTAGATTTATGTTCGGAAATAGTCAACTAATGTGTTGAATAGATTTTCCTTTTTATTTCCCCCATCCCTTTTTTCATCTTAGTTTTATTTTTTAATGGTAGCAAAAAACACCTAGCATGAGGTCTGCCCACCTAAATTTTTAAGTGTACACCAGTGTTGTTAACTATAAGCACGAGGTTGTACAGCAAATCTCTGGAACTTTTTCATCTTTTATGACTGAAACCTGAAACTTATACCCATTAAAGAGCAACCTTCTACTTCCCCTCCTCCTGATCCCTGACAACCACCATTCTACTTTCTGCTTTGATGTGTTTAACTACTTTACATGTAAATGGAATCATGCAGTATTTGCCTTTCTGTGTCTGGCTTATTTCACTTCAGGTAATGTCCTCAAGTTTCATCCATGTTGTGGCACAGGACAGGATTTCCTTCTTTTTATAAGTGAATACTATTCCATTGTATGTACATACCACATTTTCTTTCATTCATTGATGGACATTTAGATTATATCTACCTCTTGACTATTGTGAATAATGCTGCAATGGACATGAGAGTGCAAATATATATCTGATAAGAGGTTATGTTTAAGATACATAAGGAACTCCCCAAACTAGTAGCAAACACATAACCAAAGTTTTTAAATGAACAAAGGACTTGAATAGACATGCCTTTAGAGAAGACATACCAATGGCCAACAAGTGTGTGAAAAGATGCTCAACATCAATAATCATCAGGGAAATGCAAATCAAAATGACAAGGAATATTGCCACTCACCTGTTAAGACTGCCATTACAAAATAAATAATAGTAAGTGTTGGCTAGAACGCAGAGAAATTGGAACTCATGTGCACTGTTGGTGGAAATGTAAAATGGTACAGCTACTATGAAGAATAGTGCGAAGGTTCCTCAAAAAATTAAAAATAGAACTATCGTAGGATTCAGCAATCCCACTGCTGGATATTTATTCTAAAGAGTTGAAATGAAGATCTTGAAGAGATCTGTACTCACATGTCCATTACAGCATCTCGGGGTCATTTGTTTAGAAATTCAATCCATGCAGACCTTGCATGGTAGAAAGGGAAGGGAAATGATGATGGGATGTAAAAGGAATGGAATTTGATTCAGAGACCTAGGTCTTAGTAAACTCCATCCTTTACTGATAATATGACTTCCAGTAGGCCACTTAAATCTCTTGGGCTTTGATTTTCTTTTCTTTAAAAAGAGCATGATTCCTAGTTTAAAAGCTGTTCTAAGAATTGAATGGACTAAGTTGTAGAACACTATACATGTTTGTTGTTTTACTTGAATGAGCAGAACATTAATTTGCTTATCTTTTCCCCTTCACAAAACAGAAATAATGTACTCTAGAATTTGAATTTTCTAGTCTTTATCAATTCTGGATTTTTTAAGTGGGTAATAACTACCCTTTCATGTCTTTTTTTTACCATTTACATATACAAGGTATTTTATTCTTAAAAAAATGTACAACAAAGTATTTATGTGCATGATATATTAATGTATTATCTTGGATGAACCTTTCAAACATTCCACACCATGCTATGTAACAATTTATTTTCATGGTAATTTTAACCTATATTTCTATATTAAAAACATACATAATTGCTGTTACTTATCCTCAGCCAGTGAGTCACAGGTTCCAGGATGGAAGAGTAATCAAGGCTGAAATAACTATAAAATAGAGCAAAAAGTCCTGCCAGTCAGTTGCTCTGGCACTAGGTCCTCAAGGCTACAGCCCATGCTGGGGAGGGAAGCGGGGCATGGAGCAGAGGGAGCTGGTCTCCCAAGACGGTGCCTTTAGCTCACACTCTACTCTCTGCAGTTCTCCTGTGTTACCCATTTCACCACATTGTTTCTGTGGCTCCACATACCAAGTCAGTTCAGTAGCACAGTGTTCACTGAAATGTCAGGATGCCTTGGGGGTGTAAACTATATACAGCTGAAGTTAATTTTCTGCACATGGTCATATTTCTTCCTTGGCTCGGTAGTGCCTTCCAAGGGCTTCTAGCTTTCCCTTGATTTCTTTTAGTTCACAGTGCCTGATGTCTATTGGGTACCCATACTGTAGAGGTTGTCTTGTTGTTGTAGGCACTGTTATATTTAGGCTTATACTCACTTCTTTGAGATGGACTTGGCACGTCTCAATTCTGCTACCCCCAGCTGTGTTGTTTCTGGTCCATGATACTTGTGAGGCCTCAGGTTAATAGTTAAGATTTGACATTAAACTTGACCTAGATTTGAATATTGGCTCTTCAATCTATAGTGCTGTGGCCTTGAATACATTACTTAATCTCACTGAGCTGCAGGTTCCTCAACTGTAAAATGGGGGTAATACCAATTGCAAATATTTTTGTGAAATTTTATGTAATGAGGTATGTATTAACAGCAGGCCACATATAAGTTTCCCCTTTTTTTTTCTTTCTGAGCATACATTTTCTTTATAATATTATAATAATAAAAGAAAAACTCAGGTATGATGACACAAAATTCCCATTAATTTTAAGATGAAATGAAAAATTTCAAAGAAGTTTCATATATACTTTCAACTTCTCTGGGCTAAATATTCAGATTGCCCCAGATTCATTTTTATTTTCCTCTGCTATTTCAAGGAAAAATGTTGAGAAGCACTGTATATTAGTTGGGATTTTACCAATTGCAAGTGATAGAAACCTCAAGTAAAGCTTATGAATGCATAAGTAAAAATATGATATAATAATTTCCATTGCTAAAATGTCAAAGGGTAGAATTCAGGTATAGCTGATTCCAGCATTTAAACAATGGCATATTGTTAAAAGTAAGATTCTACTAAGCTCCTATCATCCTTACTTACAATTTTTTTCATGTTATTTCTCCAATCCAGATCTACTTATTCTCTTTCTTTCTCGCTTCATTTTCTTAGACAATGTTTTCACTAAGAAAGTTCTCTAAGATCTTAGCAACTCTGATTCCCTCATGTCATCTTTTTCTAGTTTGGTTTAAATCCAAATTTTCCCCTAAATGGCCTACTTGTTCCATTTTTACTACGCCGGCATTCACTCAGAAGCACATGAGAATGTTGGAGAAAACTTTTATCTGACAGTATTGTCACTGGAGTGTTTATCTGAGTGGCAGGTAAGGAGCCCAGATTCTTGCTTTTCTCTCTTTCTGTTCTATCCTTACACTGGGGTGATAACTAGAGGATAGCCTTGAGTGGAAAAGAAAACAAAAGTTAAAATTTAAAAAATGATCACTATCTTAAAACATTATCCCACTTAAAGTATTTCACCTAAAGAAATTTACATGTATTTACATGTTATTTATATGTTGTGAAATTCCCTATTTCCCTGACTATAGAATGAGTTCCCCAATAGCACAGATAGATGTCTTATTTAATTTTATATTAATTTCTAAAACTTAGCACTATAGCTGGCATTTAACAGAAAGCCACAGAATGTCAATGCATTTTATTTTACCCAGAAATCATAAATAATATCTTTGATCAACTGTACACATTTTCAAAGGTAATTTTTGAAAATGATACTCTTTTAATTGTGTAAAATGTATAACTTAAAATTTGGCATATAGAAATATTTTTGTCATTCTAGGCCATGCAGTCCATCTCAACTACCCAGCTCTGTCATTGTAGTGTGAAAACAGCCGTAGACAATATGTAAGTGAATAGGTGTTGCTGTACACCAGTAGAACTTTATTTATAAAAGCAGGCAGGATTTGGCCATGATCCATAGTTTGTCTACCCCAGTTCTTAAAACAAAATGTATACAAGGTAAAGTTACATTTTCCAGGTGACCAGCCATTTAAGTTGCCAGGACAAGGGAATTTTAGTTTAAAAAGCAGGACAATCCTGGGCAATCTGGGATGAGTAGGTCACTCTTCTTTTCCTAGATTCTCACGTCATTCACTCAATAATTCATTTAACATTGAGTACCTATCAACATTAAACCCACCCGTAAAATTTCAAATTAAGGAAAAGCACTTGCATGCTCTGCCATTATCTGATAACATAACATGTAATTTTGAAAACAATTATAAAAGGCATTATTTTTTACCTTATTATCAGTTTTTACTTTGGACATAATTTAATGAACGTACTTTAGTAAATATTAACATAAAACAAGATAATAGAATATTACTCAAAGAAAAAGACACAATATAAACTTTTTGAACTTAATATCATATAGAAGTTCTTCACTTAATCCGTTTCACCAACACATTTTATTCAGGAAATAAATAATTTCTTCCTGTAATAAAAATCCCAAATTAGGCTTCTTTAAAAGCCAGAAATTTGAAGAGGTTGGCAAACAGGCTTAGGAAAATCCCAGTGACTTCATGATTCATCATTTGTATTGAAAATTAAAAGGTGAGAAAATTGAGAGAGAGAAAAAAAATCTCACTAATAAGGATTAAAAACAAATGATTCATTTCTTAAACTTTTTCAGAGAAGCAAATTATAGGTCTGACAAACCACAATTAAGACATAAGAGGAATTACGGGGGCTTGAGAGGTGAAGAGGACCATGTTTCAGCTTAAATATCAATTTTATTTAGTGTCACTAAAATTAGCTGTTTCCTGTTACAAATGCTTTCAGTTTTTTAAGTCACTATTTAACTAAAAGCGAAATGGAATATTAGAACCTAACATATATAAATCAAATGGGATTAAACATGGGAAGGAACTTATATCAAACTTTACATAAAGTTCATACAAATACATGGATAATATTTTTCCCTGGAAATAAGAAGGAAAGATTCGAGTCCAACAGTCAGAAGGACAATATGTGTGTACATTTCTCTTTGCAATTTAAGTGCTTCAGGAGAGTTTCTGAAACTATCATGACCTTGAACAGTGTTTCTTTTAGGATATGTTAAGATTTGGAATAGAAAATGACGCCAAATTTCAAACTTAGCATTATATAGTAAAAATACTAGAATATCTTAACAATGAAATCAATGACTTTAAAAATGTTTAGCGGATTATCAAGAGCATTATTTTGTCTTACTACTTTCAATTTTGGTGCAGATTTTATTAAAATGACAAAGGAGAGTCATACTTTTCCTGAAACAATTCAGGAATAACCATAGAAGAACTTTTAAACTGAACAGCATTTTATTTGATATCATTGCTTATGTTGAATAGATACTGTGTGTGAAACTGGATGCTTTAGGTGTATATTAAATCAGGGCAGGAGGGTTTGGATTTTTGCTTTAGAATTTTAATTGCATTCATTTGTAATCCAGTAGAGGAAGTAAACAGCATACTAGTAACATTCATCAATGGGAATAGGGTAAAAAGTGATTTCAATAGAGTCTGGCTGTGTGAGCCTAATCAAATGAGGCCTGCAGTGTTAATGTTCTCTCCCATTCTCTCGGTAATAACAGTTCATTCATGAAAAACTTCATAATCATTTTATTAGCATCCTTGTCAGAGGTCTAGTAACTTTAAGAGTCTTTGTGGAAGAAATGGAAGTATAAAAATGTAAAGGGGGCACTTGTGGTCTGAACGGGGTCCACGCAGTTAAGCACATCCCCCTTCTCCTGCTGGAGAACATCCAAAAGCAACACGGAGAATGGGAAACAGAAATGCAAACTCCATTTTCAGCAAAAGTAGAAGACAGCGAAAAATCCCCTGGAGCCCAAAATAGGTGTAAGGGCTGCCAAGAGCAGAGGAGACTGAGCAGAGGAGAGCAGGAGCCATGTGGGAGGAAGCCCAGAGAAAATGCCACAGAGTGGATTCCATAGCAGCAGGCCGAGGGCCAGCTCCTGAGATAGCAGAAACAGAACAAAATTCAGCTCAGAGAAGTGAGGGGCCCTATCCGGTTGTTGAATCTTTATCCTCATTTGCAACACAGGAATGGGGCACTCTGGCTGGCAGGAGAAGTGACCTTGGACCTGGGTTGATTTTGAGACACAGAGGAGAGCTGTTAATAAATGAAGGATCACACACAACCGCTGTAGGTAGGAGGAAGCGGTTTGTCTAATGACATCAGGGTTCAAGACGGTCTTTGCACTGTCTTGCATCTGCCCTTACCCAACTGGCTGGGGAGAAGCAGTAGCCAAAGGAACCAATGAGCCCGCTACACAGCTCTGGCTCCTCCTCCACATCCCAAACTCCCGCAGCAGTTGGTCCAGAATAACGCACCTTTTCAATGATGAGTTCAAAAGGAAAACAAGAATGAGATCTATAAATATATATTACAAAAAAAGAGGATATAAACAATAAAAAACAAATAAAGAATACTCACCCTGGTAAATTGTGTGCATATATGTGTGTAGTTTGAGTTATAAAAATATGGAAGGAAAGAAAGAAAGATAGCAGAAAATAAAGAATGCTGATTTCTCATCTATATCAATCAGGAACCAAAGAATATTATTTAAAGTTAATAAACCAAGTAATAGTATAATCCTATTTAAGAAACAAAAACAAATACCAAGAAAATTCGTGTGATTGATTAAAATTGAGTGGTGGAGAAGAAAGGGAGGAAGAAAAGAAAGATAACAAAATATATTATTTTCATCATTATTCACAGTAGTAAAGTAATAAATACATTCTATAGAAATAAAAGCCTAAGAGTATAATATAGAGTAATAATTATAAAGGTAACTATTACAAAAATATAATCCCTATAAAATATAAGAAAAAATTATACAGCCCCCAAAAAGCAGAGGAAAAAAATCTTCTACACTTTAAAAATTTTTTAAAAGCTAAAAAAATAAAAAATATGGCATAAAATTATGCTAAACCAAATCTAAGTACATTTTTATTGCATTAAACTGACTTATTACTTTTTTTAAAAAAGGCATTCACATTGGAGAATAAAATAAAGCTCAAGAGATGCAACCAAAGCAGAAAGATTTTCAGAAATATTTAAAACAAAATACAAATGTTGATTAAGTAAAGAAATTAAGTCATAGAAGAATGCTTACAGCATAATCCCATTTATAAGAAATTCCAGGTAAATAACATACTATCTCAGGAGACCTACTCTGAGGAGTTAATTGCAAAGAAAGGCAAGGCCTTTGATCGAAAGGTCAGGACAGTAGGTATCTCTAAGAGGGAAGATGAGGGAACGGATTCTGAAGGAGCTGACAGAACTCAAAAGGGCTGGCTTATTCTGAATTTAGTGTGAAAAGATGTAATCATTTTGGAAGCAACTTTTATTTCCTCTGCAGAAGAGTCTCTTTTCTAAATATAAACTTAGACTGTAATATGCCTGAAACATTAGTGCTTATAATATTTTGGCAGGATTTGTGTGTATGTGTGTGTGTGTGTGTGTGTGTGTTCTCATTAAGCTATTCTCACAAGCAATTAGGTGCAGAGATCTAAATGAGTACCAAGTAGATACAGAGATGGTATCTTCAACTCACGTTAATGTTGTAGGAACTGAGACTTATCCCTACTGAAAACCAACCAGTATTGGGCAATTAGTGTTCCAGGTACATTATTCAAACCTGAATAAGCCAGATTTTAAAAATCAGACTCTGAGATTTTTTTTAGATATATTTTATGAGCTAAAGTTCAAGTCATATCCCTGAGGATGAATTTAGTGCTATATTTAGAACATTGAGCTATTTTTGGGTAGCTAGTTGGAGCACCGATCTTTAAGGAGGGCTAAATCATCAGTAAAATAAATAGAAAAAGGTTTGATCATGTCATACAATGACATGCTCTAGACAAAATAGACAACAACTTTTGAGTGAAAAAAATACTTTTTCTTGCCTATGATGTCAAATACATATGAATATGATTTTATATTTAAACTATGTATTATTCTTCTCCTTTGAACTTAAGATATTTACTATTTTTGTTAATACAAAATTGCCCCCACTAAATCAAGGTGGACCATTTGAACTAGTTTGAAGACTAGCCAAAATTTTAGCTTGTCAGGAGTTCTACGTGGCTTCATGGGATTTTGGTAGGGGAGAAAGTTTTCCTCCTGAAAAGAATTATTATAAAATTCCCTCTGTCAATCCCCTAAGAAGAGTGAATTCCTGAGGCAGAAGAGAACCTCTAACAACAGGTGTTAGCCTGGAGTGAGAAAAAATCTACTTCCTTTCTTCTACCAATTGTTAATGAATTAGCTTCTTGAGTACAGAGCCAGGTTCAAGTGCTCATCTTGGGGAGTGGTGAGCTGACGCCTTCTACATAGCGGTAGCCTGAGTAGGATGCCCAGAAGAGGAGCTCTGTGGGGGGGCTGAGGATTGTGGATTCTAATTGCAACTGAAGCTAGCTAGCATCCGCTTTTGTTTCCTTCCAGTTTTCCTCAAGATTTTAGTGGTCTTGTTAATATTATAACAATGTCTCAGCTCATGCTACGGTGAACTACGGGAGGAGTATCTGCCCAAACTTGGGTATTGTGGTCTAGGGAGGAAGAGAGGGGTAGGAGGGAAAATTGGTCTCGAGATGGAAAGAAGTTACCTTCCAAAGACGAGCAGAGGTCCTGGTTGATATGGAAAGGAATGGAACCACGGTATGAACCCAGGCAATAAGACTTCAAAGCCTCTTCTCTTAATCTCTATTCTCTACTGCTTCTAAATTGGCAAAAGTTGGATTCCTTACAGTCGAATGGAATGTCAGATCCACTAAGGAGGTCTGATCAGTAGAGCAAAGTATGAGATTACAGGCATGAGAGAGATAAATAGAAGAAAAACTGAGTCTCAGAGAAACTAAGTGGTTGACTCAAACTTGCAAGAATTTGAGGCCAGGCCCTTTGGACTCCAAAGTCCAAAGGGACTTGGAGTGATTTTGATAAATAATATCTTCTCTGTCTCACTCACAGGGGTGTTGTAAGGATCAGACAAGTACAATTTTTCAAAGCACTTAAGTAACTATGCAATGTGATGTGAATCTATGCTATATTATATAGCTACAGTGAACTGGGATTCACTGTGGAAGAAGGGGAGATATATAAATCACAATAGGTACAAATCAGTTTGGAATGTAATTAAATTTTCCCATTTCTTGCCTTCTTGAGGACAAGAACAATTTCAGCCCAAAACCATTCCCCAAAGGTCAGCAAATTCATTCAAGGTCCTCTGCCTTTCCTGCTCTCCTGCCCCAAAACTCCTTGTCCCTCAAAGTCATATTCACATTATGAAGCCTACTTAAAAGTCACTTCCCCTGGAAACCCTTTCTTTCTTAGTGAAGAAGATATGTAGAAAGCCAGGAAAGGCCCAAAGCTAGGCCTCTTGCACCAAACAGTAAGCCAAGTTATGAATTCTTGAAGGAAATTAAAATGCCACTCCAGCAAACACATAAATGATAACAAAGAGAAACAAACTTATTGTTGATAGAGGTTGAGCATTCCAAATGTAAAAATCCAAAATCCAAAATGTTCCAAAATCTGAAAATTTTTGAGCACCAACATGAAGCTCAAGCCAAATGGTCACTGGAGATTTCAGATTTTCAATTTTGGAATGTTCAATTGGAAAGTATAATGAAAATATTCCAAAAATCTAAAAAAAATTGGAAATTTGAAATACTTCTGATCCCAAGTGTTTCAAATAAGGAATATACCACCTGTAGGGAGAAAATTTTGATGGCCTGGGTAGATCAAAGCAGTCACAACCTTCCCTTAAGCCAAAGCCTATTCTGGAGCAAGATCTTAATTCTCTTCAATTCAAAGAAGCAGCAAGTGCTGATGCAAAAGCTACAGCAAGTTATCCAGAAGATCTAGCTAAGATAATTAATGAAGGGGGCTATGCTAAACAACAGATGTTCAATGTAGATGAAATAGCCTTCTATTGGAAGAAGATACCATCCAAGACTCTCATAGCTAATGAGGAGAAGAAAATGCCTGCCTTCAAAACTTCAAAGGACAGGCTGACTACCTTGTTAAGGGCTAATGCAGCTGGTGACTTGAAGGTGAAGCCAATTCTCATTTACCATTCTAAAAAACTTAGGGTCCTTAAAAATTATGCTACCTCTACTGTGGCTGGGCTCTATAGATGGAACAACAAAACCTGAATGACAGCACATCTGTTTATAGCATGGTTTACTGAATATTTTAAGCCCACTGTTAAGATCTACTGTTCAGAAAAAAAGATTTCTTTCAAAATATTATTGCTCATTGACAATGCACTGGTCTCTTAAGAGCTTTTATGGGGATTCATAAGAGTAATGTTGTTTTTTATGCCTCCTAACACAATGCCCATTCTACTCCCCATGTATCAAGGAGTAATTTCAAATTTCAACTCTTGTTATTTAAGAAATACGTTTCACAAGAATATAACTGTCATAGATAGTCATTCCTCCAATGGATTTGGGCAAAGTAAATTGAAAACCTTCTGGAAAAGATTCACCACTGTAGAAGCCATTAAGAATATTCATGATTCATGGGCAGAGGTCAAAATATCAACATTTATGGGAGTTTGGAAGATGTTGATTCCAACCCTCATTGATGAGTTGGAGAGGTTCAAGACTTTACAGGAAGAAGTAACTGCAGATGTGGCAGAAATACCAAAAGAACTAGAATTAGAAATGGCACACAAAGATGTGACTAAATTGCTGAAATCTCATGATAAAAGTTGAACAGATGAGGAGTTGCTTCTTCCAGATGAACAAAGAAAGCAGTTTATTGATATGGAAACTAATCATGTTGAAGATACTGTGCACATTGTTTAAATGGAAAAAAGGATTTAGAATATTATTTGATCTTAGTTGATAAAACAATGACAGAGTTTGAGAGAACTGCCTTCAGTTTTGAATGCAGTCCTACTACGGGTAAAATGCTCTCAAATAGCATCACATGCTAAGAGAAATCATTCATGAAAGGAAGAGTCTGCTAATGCAAACTTTATTATTGTCTTATTTTAAGAAATTGCAACAGCCACGGCAACCTTCAGCAATCACTACTCTGATCAGTCAGCAGCCATCAACATTGATGCAAGAGCTTCCGGAAGCTAAAAGATTATGACTTGCTGAAGGCTTAAATGATCATTAGCACTTTTTAGTAATAAAGTATTTTTAAATTAGGGTATGTGCATTTTTTAGTCATAATGTTATTGTGCACTTAATAGACTATAGTATAATGTAAACATAACTTTTATATACACTGGGAAACCAAACACTTCATGTGACCCTTTGTTGAGATATTTGCTTTATTGCTGTGGTTTGGAACGGAATTTGAAATGTCTCCAAGGTATGCCTATAGTTCCCTGATGGTCATTTGGGTGGAAGAAATCATATACTAATTGTCTAAATGGTAAAATGTATTAGTTAATATATTGAGATGGAGATTGCCAAGCATTTGCTGAGTTTCTATTTTATTCAAGTTTCTAATTTCATTTTCTCTATGCCAACTATTATAAACCTTAGATTGGCAAAGGTATTCGCTTTTGTTGGGGAGGAAGAGTTGAGTAAATTGTGAGCAAGTCAGAGGCTAGAATATGGGATAGCAAGAAGAGAAAGGTAGGTAGAAGTGGAAGAATTTCAGTGCTCTGTGTGGGGGCTGGGCTGAAGCCAGAGCGAGGGTGCACTGACAGGAGCAGGGCTCAGGAAAGCGAAGTGCAGTTGGTACAAGGCAGAGGGCTTGGCTGTGCAGTCAGTGAGAAGCTTTGCTCTCCTGCCTTGCATTTCACTATCAGTGATAAAGGCTATTAGTTATATTAAATACTCCGATGGATCTAATCCAATCGCCACTGAAGAATTTTACCAGAAGACAGATAACAGTTTATAAGATATTTAATAGTCTGGTAATATGGTTTCTCAAGAAAAATACCATAAAAATAGTTGTTAACAGAAAAACCAAATATGCAGAATAATTCCAGGAATCATGGAAGCTGAATGAAAGATATAATTTAAGCCCCAAACTGAAATACATCATTTATTAGACCTCATTCTTTGATCTTTAAACCCAAAAGTCTGTATTCATTGAGATATTCCAGGAATATTTTAACCACAATTTCAAAATTGTTTTGTCAATATATTCTCCTGATAGTTCATAAAAGCCTTTTGTGGGAAGCAGCAAGATTTCTAATCATCCTTATTTTATAGTTGTGGCAATACCAAGTGAAAAGGCGCGGGGAGCTGGCCTTGGTCTCTAGGATACAACAGTTTCAGGTTGTATTTACTTTAATCGTAGCTGCCCAATCTGAGAAGTTCATGTCAAACAGATGAACACTTTTTTTCTAGGCAGTAGGCTGACTTTTCCTAGTGTCAGGATGAGGTCTAATGAATACACAGCATTGCAGAAAGACTCTGGAGAGTTTGTGATTAAAATAATTCTCGGAACTTCCCATTGCCTGTGACAAAAAAAAGATGGTGAGAATAGAAATCTATAAACATTTTTTAAAAAAGGAAAAAGCATTCTAACCATCCTTTAAGGCCATTCCAAACCACCTACTCCGTGGAGGCTTGCCACATTCCCTCAATCACTGAATCATTGATAATCCACACTTTTTTTTTTACTCTCCATAACATTTAGTTTTTTTTTTTTTAATCCCCAAACCCTCTTTCCTTTAAAATAGCATTTCGTTTTAAGGACCTTCTGGTTACTTAAACATTTCCATTTCTTATGTACTTATATACTAATACTCATTCTAACCTCATAAAGAGTATAAGCTTGCTGGTGTATTTATCTATCTGTGTGCCATGTTCTTGACGTAGGACCTTCAAATGCATTTTGATTACATCATAGAATAAGTGTTAAAGGATTTGATCTGTTAATCCTAAAACAATTCCCAACTATGTTAATTCATAGTAATCAGTTTATTTTAAGGAGTTGAAAAGTTAAAATATTGTATCAATAATTTTATTAATTTATTTATTTATTCAGATTTTTTTGACCACTTACTATATGGTAGGCAGTGAGGATACAGCAAAGTATAAGAAATAAAAGGTGGGTTTTTTTTTTTTGTTTTTACTCTTCTTCAGGTAATTAGAAATTAGCCCTTACTAGTCCAGGACTGTTCTGAGGAGAAAAGCTTTGTCTAATTCAAATTGATGAATCAATGTTTTAGTTTGTACACCCATTCATTAGATTGATGACTTGGAATGTTCTAGATAGAAATAAAATCCAATAGTATTTTAGCCATTGTGAGGTGAATATTTTCAATAGGGAATTGATAACTTAACAATAGCATCATAAATGCTTTCTAGGCAGAAAAAACAAATCATGAAAGACAAAGGGGAAAATGATATATGCCAGCTAAGTCTATTCCTTCTTTTATTAAGAAAATAACAGATTTCTCAAAAGCTCCTCCCAGGAATATCCCAGGCATATATCATGGCCCGAAATGGATCCTGCAGCTACCTGGTGTTGCGAAAGTATCTGAGGAGGTAATAAATTTTAATTGAGCATGTGATCATTCTGAAGAAAATGGTTTGCTTTTGTTTTGTTTTGTTTTCTTTTAAGGAAGAAAGGAGTATAGTAGTTAGGGTAACACTAAGGTGCTAAAATAAAAAGCCTCCAACTGTAGTAGTTTAACAGTCTGAGGCTGGTAGATGTCCCTGTCCTCTTCAACACATGGCCCCTGCTTCTAGGTCTAAGACAGCATCGCAGTCTCAACATTTCCCAAGCATCTGGAAAGGGAGAAGAGACCAGAGGAGCATGCATGCAGTTATTTTTAGGATAAAACCCACAATGGCACCCATTAATTTTATTTAGAAATTATTGTCCATAACTTAGTTCTATGACCATTTCTAACTCCAAGCAGGACGGGAAAACGGACTGTTTAGCTGGACATCCGTGTGTCTAACTGAAACGCTATTAATTTGGAAGAAGGATAAAATGAAAATGGTGAAGGGGAGCAAGCAATTTTACTAAAGACATCTCTTTTCCTTTTGTGCTCTCAGGGACCCTGCAGTTAGAACCTCTAGACGAAATCATTCAACAAAACAAAACATACTAATGTGTTGACACCTAGCTTATGGTTCTCCATCTTATACAAATATATAATCAATGAAGAAAGGATACATTCATTCACTCCTTTATCCAATCATTAAATACTTTCTGAGCACAAAATTTCCAGCTGAGATCCAAAGAACTGAGATCCAAAAAGAAGAACATTGTAGAATGATAAGCAGAAACAGCACATGAGGGTATGAATAGCCAAATAAGCTCAAACAAGGACAGCACTGGTTACATGCGCTCTTATCACCTATGACAGCAGCAAGAGAAAAGGTTGCAAGGTAGGCTGAAAACAAATGCCAGCCTATGGAGTTGGAATTTATTTCTTTGAGCAATGCAAAGCTATGAAAACTTTGTAAATAAGAGCATCATTATCTGAAATGTGTTTTTGGAAGATCACCCTGGCCATAGTGCAAATGCTTGCTGTTCGGAGGACACAAGGTTGAGTGGGAATTCGCAGCATTGCAACAGTCCATGTGGGAGGAGATGAGAGACTGTACGCAAGAGAAGAAAGCAAATGTGGGTGACACAGAGGTAGCAGGGACAGGGCTTAGCAATTCTCTGTATCTGAACAACCAGGAGAAGATGAAATGAATCAGACTGGCTAAACTGTACAACTTGGGGTTTGGTAGTGACATTAGCTGGAAGGTGGAAACACAGAAAGAAGAACATGTATGTGGTGGGGGAATGGTGAATTCAGTCTCTAACTTAAGTTCAAGATCACATTCGGGAGGTGGGTGCAGTAACTATGATATGTGACTAATAAAAATGAGCATTTCGTGCTATGCAACAGTTTGCAGTATGGGTATTCTCATACAGTTCTGGGAAACTCTCCCAGCTCAACATTTGGCTGCATGCATTGTAAGCCCCTGAGATTAGTTCAGGAAATTTTCTGTGCTTATAACTGTACTTTGAAAGCACACACCCAGGAAAAGACATAAATTGTAATGCACTTTGTAGATTCAGGGCTATGCTATGCTGACAATAAGCCTGAAGAAGCCTGGAGCACTCTAAGAACTTGCTCTAGGACACACCGTATGAGGGCATAGAAGCCATGAATGATACAGACCCAAGATCCACAAGTCATCAACAATTTCAGCATAAGAATTGAGACTCAGCCCCAAGAGGCAGGAATACATAATCTATACATAAATGTATACCATAATAGAAGACTAACATCATAGAGGATTTGTCCTAAATCAGGCTCTAGCTTTCTTTCTATGTCTTCATATACCATATCTGACTTAGGCCTCCTGACATTCCCCGATCTATTCTTCAATTTTTCCTATCCCTTTCCAACTTAGGCATTCGTCCTTTCCCTTATTGCTGGACTCACATTTCAGCTCATCCTGGGTCCCTCTTTGTCTGGTTGGCTGCATTTGGAAGGACCTTGCTGGACTTGACTTCTGGCTGTGCTCTGAAACTGTTCTCTTAAAAAGGGCACCCAGGGAGGAGTGGTCCTGCCACCCCAGCAATGCCACCTTTCCACTTGTGTTTCCGTGCCAGACACATTGGAAAACAAGTAGCCATGTGTATTTGGATGCCTGTACTCTTAAATTTTTAAGAGTTGTTGAAGTCTAAGTTTGGAACTAATTTTGTCAATAATACATTAGAGTCATATCATATAGTTAGATTTCTCGCCAGTAAGTCTATGGGATATCCTCAGTTTATTTTATTCAACAAGTTTTATTATAAACATGGATCCAGGAATGGTCTTGGACAATAGGATTACACTGATGAAAAGACACAGTGATTGCCCTCAAAGAGACCATAATCATAGGCCACCAGTAAAGTAGCTATGTTAGTTATAATTGATGAAGAAGACTTAATAAATGAGAAAAATCCAAACATGCTACTTTCACAAGCTTTGCTCTTGCCAATAAAACATGCATCATACCACAGCAATGACTAAAACAGCAATTTTTAAAGTTTGTGCAGGAACATCTTAGAATGGAGGGATGTCTCCCAATATATTCCCAAAGGTCTTCAGGCCAACATCATTTCCACAATCGGTTTTTTTCCTCTCTCCTCCTATTAGTGTCACATGCAGTTTTCCAGAGGCTGTATGAGGTATGCAGTTGCGATAGATTGGATATAGAAGTAGATAATGAGACATTGCCTATTAGCTAGAAATTAAAGAGATTTTTCAAAAATGTTAAAAAGTATTTTCACACAAAAGAAGAAAAGAGAATAAAATTATATTTCTTCTTAGCAATCTAGAAAAACTTCAAGGAGAAGGTGAGGACCAGATTATTTGACCTTTGGAACGTCACTAACCATGTATTTTAGTTTCGTCTTCGGGAGCAACAGTACAACATAAGAAGATTCCAAAATACGAAGTAGGAAACAAATGGATATTCATTTAAGTTCAGTAGTCAAAGAGCAAATAAGAGGTCAATGCCGACCCCCCAGGCAGGGCCCCACTGAGATGCTTTTTGATTTGAACAATAACTCTATTGTGATTGACACAATTGCTGCATATATTCTTTTCTCAATTTATGGGCACAAGTCCCATGGAGTCAAAGGGACTTCAGTGCACATGTCAAGGGAATATCATAGCCTGGACTATTAACATATATATTGATCAAAACCTACTTTTTACAAAGGGCTCTCTATATTTTTTTAATCTGTATAAGCTTGCAATTTTATATTTCAAATAAAAAGTTTTATTTGCACATACCTATAATAAGAAATGTTGCAAATTCTTTTGAAATGAAGTTGTATATTGACAGCATTCAGAGTATACTGAATATATGCATTAACTCCAAATTTGTTCCCAAGGAATCAATAAACAGAAATTACTGTTACATGAGACAGAACTTTCTCATGAAAGCCAGAATGATTTTTAACATTTGAATAATAAAGGTTTCTATTTAAATGTCATTTTGCAGTCCAAATAGAGCTTTAAGTCTGCACAAAAACATGTGCAGACGTATTCATAGCATCTATATTCACAATAGCTCAAAATAGGAAATAATCTAAATGTCCATTAACAGGTGAATGGATAAAATGTACACCCATACAATGGAATGCTACTCAGCAATATAAAGAAGTGTATTGCTGTTACAACAAATGAATGAATTTCAAAATCCTCATGCATTAAAGAAGCCAGATGCAAATAGTATATGCAGTATGATTGAATTTATATAGAATTCTAGAAAACACAAACTAATCTCTAGTGACAGAAAGTAGATTGGTGGTTTCAGGATGGTAAGGCGAGGAGGAGAAGCAAGAGGAGGGGTAAGCTGCAACGATGTGTGAAAAATCTTTTAGAGTGATGAAAATATCCCATAACTTGACTGTGGCAACGGTTTCACAGGTACAGATTTTGTTAGAACTCATTGAATTGCATTCTTGAAATGGATTCAGTTTTCTGGACATAAATTATACCTCAATAAAGTTGATTTTTAATTTTGTAATTTTATACAAATAAACAATCCTGTAACATAGGAAAATTGTGGTCTTATTTTGTGAATGGAGAAACTGCGGCTTGAGAATCGCAGTGGCTTGCCCACGGCTGGTGACTCTGAGAACTGGAGGAAACAGTCGCAAAGCGTAGTGACCTTTACATTTTGTCATGTGATTTTTTTCTTTCTGTTACCTTTGGCAAGCGCAATGTTCTGCACAAGCCCATTGTACAGAACAGGAAAGGCTGGGCAGCTCTGATTGGAGCTGAGGTGGGGCTGAGCGTGCCCTGGAAGGGGCAGAGGGGAGGCAGAGCGGCTGCCACAGGATCCTATATGTTCTGAACCCCCTGAGGTGATGGAGAAAACATGGATTCTGAAAGCAGACTTCTACTCCGTTACTTTCTAGCTGAAAGTCTGTGTTTGCACATGAGGTAAATGTATTCACTGAATTAGTCACATAGAATTTTTCAGTGCTTATGCCATTTATTTAGTTCACGTGTTGTATAGTTTATTTATTATATTTTAACTCTCCGTTAATTTACTGCTTAACATAATGTAACAATATTTAAGTGCCTTTGGATACTCTCAAGAGTGCTGGGGATGCAGATGGCTCCGCTCAACAATGTGTCAGGAGACCAATTACCTGGGTAAATTCATGAAAGTTGGGCCCGTGGTGCTGTATCAGTGACAGCAGGGAAATCACTAAGCAAAACCTTGCCTTATCTTTGACTCCCACCTCTCCCAAATCTAGTCAGTCCCTGCGACAGATTCACCAATTGATTCTTACCTGAGTAGTTCAAGTTCTCTTTAGCTCCACGGACACCGCCGTCATTCAGAGTAAGCAGTTCCCTTCTGCTGTACGACAGCAAAGGCCCAGCTCATCCACATCCAATCCACTGCCCGCGCCATAGCCGAAATAATCAAAATGAAGTCAATTCCTGCCGTTCCTCTGTATAAAATCCTTTTGGAGGCTCCCTATTCCTTTCAGGAAAATGTCCAAACCTTTTCTTAGGGTTTGCAAAGTCCTAGTGATTGTACTTATCTCTCAGCAACATCTTTTACCACGTGCAACCTCACACTCTACCCTTCAGCGAAATGAAACTTTTTCAGTTCCTCAAACACGTGACTTCTGGGCTTTCAAACATTCTCCTCCTTCCTCCCCTAAACACCCTTCCTTCCTCCTCTTCATCTGGCCAAAACTCCTTCATGTCTCACCTTACCTGTCATTTCTTTTGGAAGCCTTCCTTTGTGTCCCACACTTTGGTCCGGTGCTCCTCTTGAGACTGAATTCTTCTCATGTGATATGTTTATCACAGGATTACAATTAACTGTGCATGTTATCTCCTTCAGAACTGTAAACTCTTCGACAGAAACATGTCTTGCTTTTTCACCATTTTCTTTGCAGTATTTAGCATAGTTCCTGCACAGATCAAACACTCAATGAATATTTCTTGAATGAATTGACTTCATCAGCCATACAAATGGCCGGAGTGGGTGGCCCTAGACTGCTAGAGGGCACCAGATTAAGATCACATATTTGCTGCAGATGGGCCACACTGCTTTCTTCCAAAATGAAGTTAACAGAAAATGAGTGTGGGTTCATGACTCAACATCTCTTCTGGCTAAATATTACATGGAATGGGTAAATTTAGTTCAAAGCCAAAAGTTTTAATCCTTGCAAGAAGAATATACAGAAATACTATCTTTCCAAGACATTATTCTTTCCTGGACAAGGCGGGTCTTCTAGCATTTTAACTGTAAAGCACTTCTACGATTAGGTTTAAGACTTGCTGTTGGTAAAAAGACCCTGTCCAAGGAGACTAATGCACCAAGGTTAAAGAGGGAAAATACTGGTAAGCTTTAAGCATATTAGGGTAATTGGGCCCAACATGTGTAAATTGCTCTCAGATGAAAAGCTCTAAGCAATTGTTAAATTATAAACATTGAAAAAAAAATTCTCTGCATCCAATCTAGGAAAAAAAAAGATTTTTATTTGTACAGCAAATTAGATTCAGGTATTTCTGTGGGTCAGCATTTTTTTTTTTTCTTAAGCAGGGGAAGCTCTTCTGGCGCTTACTACATCTGTTTCAGAGATGGAAGGGTGACTTTGCCTTGCACTTGTCCCACAGCAATTACGTTGGAAGGGGTCCTAGACTTGTGGGGTGTGGGATGTGGGATAAATTTGGAGAAAGACCGCAATACGTAAACAAAACCTGCCAGTTTTCCAAAATACCTAACCACAAGATTTCACATTTTGGCAGCTTAGAAAGAGTCAAATGTGCTTTATTCTGAGAACAAATTTTATTCTCAGCAGGGAGAATTATGAATCCCAGTTCAAGCAAGCAACTACCAATAACCAAAGTTAAAGGAATTTAAAAAAAAAAGCCCATGTAGTCCAACTAAGCAAGCCCACGTTGTGAGACAATATTGATCAAGAAACAGAGAACATCAGCGGAATCTTTGGAGCGTGTGTATGTTTGCGAAACCCTTTAGATTAAGAAATCCTGTGGAAGGAGAGTTATTTCTGAAGATAGATCATTAGCATTAAACTGCTTACTTTATGTTGACAAAGTTTTCTAACTTGCAGCATTCTCAATTGAATGACAATGTTTGAATTTTGGATAATATGATTTTTAAGTTTGTAATGTCCTAAAAAGCTTGTATTTGATGTCACTGTTATATGGCTCATCATGGTCCTTAAGACAATCAGAAGTCAAAAAATAGATAATCCATTTCAAAACATTGCTATAGTTTTCCAGAATTGCAATATTGTTGTTAGAGAAGACAACTGGTTCAAATACTAAATAGCTCTAAAGTTGTACGATATCCATGCCTGTGGGTCCTATTGGAAACTCACATTTAGACGTGGCCAAGGGCTCTGTCCATCTCTGCCTTTTGAAAGGAAATGGCCTTCAGGCTCTCTCCCTCAGCAGAGGCTTGTAGAGCTGTCTAACCAAGTCTGCTCAGGTCCACTGACTTTAGGGATGCTGGTGGCGCTGCTTTGATCAGTTTTCAGTCAGAGAAAAGAATAAGTATGGACTGGGTAGTTCACAGTACCTTTGCTCAAGTTTGAGGTTCAGAAGTGGGTCCTTGAGAAACCCCATGAAACAAGCAGAGGGCAATTCCAGTTACTGTCTCAGAAGGCAGATAGGAAAAATAGATAACGGTCAAGTTGCATAGGTTTATTAAAATCCTCTAGTGATTTATTCACTGATTCTCCCATTCATTCAAGAAATATATGCTGAATACCGACTATCAGCCCTTATCTGGCATTAACTTGGTCTGGCATTGAGTATACAGCAGTGAATGAGAATGAGACATTCTCTACCCTCAAGGAACCTCCTGTCTGGCAGGTGTGTCCTACAGGTGCGTGTGTGTGTAGATAAAGACAGAGAAATATAAAACTCAGAATTCAAATGTCCTCCTCCCTTTTTTGGCAGGAAACCCCAAAGAGTTGGAGAGGAAGAAAGGGCCAGAGCTCCCACCTTCCCATTGTGGAAGTTAATGGGAAATAATCATTTCTTTGCCATCTCCCAGCAGCCAAGACCAGACATGTTCTCTCCCAGGAATCTGAGCTTTGAGAGTGTGTGACAATAGCTCAGAAGCAATTCAAAATTCTTCAGTAATGCTGTCCCATCAGAGTTCTAAATCCAGCAGTCCCAGTGGTGAGGTTCTAAACAGACAGGAGTCCTGGCATGGTCTGGCTCTTCTTTCAGCAGCCTAGCCTCAGGCTTCTGGCCGATTTCCCATCCTGATTTCTCCACAATTTCATCCATCTCTCTCCTGTGCCTTTTAATGCTTCAGTTCAACAAAGTTGATGTCTGATATTTGCTAATAGTAGTCCCTAGTAGAAGGGGGAGCCGTTAAACAAATAGTACTGGCATTATTAATTAATTCCAATCATGGTAAGTGCTATTAAGGAAAGGTATATTTGTCTTTTGAGTAGCAACCAAGAAGGTATTTGGGAAGCCTTAGATCCATGCACAGATAAGTTAGAGGAAAATGTCCCCTAAAAGAGCAAGGGAATGCTAGAAGTTACTGCAGGAGAGAAAAGCATGAAGAATGCCTGGGCCCAAGGCAAAGGAAGAAAGGGGAGCACTGGGATTCAACATGGAACTGCAAAAACAAACCATAGAAAGACCTATGTGGGGTTTTGGCATTTCTAATTATGGTAGCGTTTGCTGTTCATAAATAAGAATTCAAGAAACGTCTCCAAAAAGATGTGTATCGCTGCCACAATCTCTATACCAAGTTCTGATCGCCTTGTGTCTCCTTCATCTATGCTAGGATGGCCCAGCGCAGGTCCCATCACTTCTCTTCTGGATGAGCATCCCAGGTTCTGATCTTCTATCCTTTGTTCTCTCCTTCTCTTTGTCAGCCAGGGGATCACTGTAAAATATAATGTGATCATGTCAATTCTCTTTATTAAGTCCTTCAGGGCCAGTGCATCACCCTATCACCTAAAGAAGTACGTGCTTCTTAACAGACATTAAAATCCCCTCTAATGTGGTCCTGCTGCCTCCCCAGGCTCGCTCCTGACTCTCACCATCTACAACTTTGCCTTCTAGCAACGTCATACTGCTTACAATTCTCCAAACATGCCAGGCGGTTCCATGCTTCTGTAATTTGCTCACATACAGGGTCCTCTGGACCTGAAATACCCTTTCTCCCACCCATCTACCTTCTCCCTACTAATTCTAATTAATCTTTAAAGAGTGAGCTCAGATTTTATTTTTTTCTTCAAAAAATTTCCTGGAGCCACTGGGTTGGATAAAGACTTTCTGTAATAACATGCATATGTCTTTATCATAACATTTTGTTGACATTATATTTTTGCCTTACACCTACCCATTAAACTATTAGTTCCTAGCAAAAAGTCTGTGCCTTATTTATTTTGATATCTCCACAATCTTGCAAAGTTCTAGTCAAAAATTAGGCTCTTAAACATCTTGAAGTCAATTATGTATACAATGTACTCATTAACATCAGTTATTAAATCAATATAACTGCTGGCTTTACTGAGAGACTTGACTTATATAACATGAATTCTTAATGTTTCTTCAAGAATTGTCTCTTCTACCTTCCTCTTTGATAATTTCAATAATCAATATGATCTTCCTAAAAAAATTAAAAGACAGAATTGATGGAGAAAATAGCAAGACAAGAAAAAGAAATATGAGGGAGTAATGTTGCTGTAAAAAAAGATGAGTCACAGATGGAGACATTTGCAGAATGAAGAAGGAAAGAGTAGGAAATGAGGAGGCTTAATTATGGTGCATGATTCAACCACAGATTAGACTGCTGTATCTTCCTTCCAGTTTTCTTCTATTTAAGCTATATAAATCTGGCTTCCTGATGTAATCTATTTCTAGTAATGTATATTCGGCCCTATCATGGGCCATAGCAACCTGTGAAAGACAAAAACCCAATTCCTGACAAAGTTCAGGGCATGGGAGCCCCTGCCTTAATTCCCTGGGCCACCCAGGAGGTAAGCATCGCAAAGGCCCTGGTGGAGGAGCATGTCTCCAGCCAGTCACACGTCCTCAAGAGTATCAGCCTTTTCCTTCTCTGCACAAACTCTACTAATAGTTCACTGTCTTTAACTGAGAGAGAAGGATTGAAAAGCTAAGAGCAGAGAGTCTTGCTGCTCGATGGTTCTGGGTTAACCTCATTCTATCACTTCCCAGTTAGTGTGACCTTGAATACATTGCTAACTTCTCCAAGCCCAGTTTCCTCATATCAGCAGTGGGAAAATAATAGTGCCTCACTCACAGGGTTTTTTGATGACAAGTGAGTGTTGATGTATTTGTGACGCTCTTAGCACTGTGCCAGGAACACAGTGAGTATATTCAATAAGTGATACACACTTATTAATTCTTTCCAGCTGAAAGAAATCCATTTTGGCCCATGATGACTCATTAGGTCATGTAATTTGAGGCCTGACACCAATCCCCTCCTACTGTTTACTTTCTACTGTGTCTTCCAAGTAACAAAGTGTGCAGCAAGCTCCTCTGCCAGGGCCTAGTCACCTTCCTGGGAGACCATGACTCTCTCACTCTCTAGCATGCAGCATCACTCCTCTCTGGGGCACTGGAATTATCCTGCTACCACACTGGAAGGTCCTTCTCTAGAAGTACACTAGACTCATGGCATTTGCACTTTCAACATTTGAGGGTTTGCACGCATCTGTGTGTGCTGCTAGAGGGCTCATGTGTAGAAGCAAGTACTTAGCCAGTGAGTAAGCCTGACTGATTATTCAGCCTCTACATCTTAATTAATATTTGTGAATTTAGGAATTCTGGAATGTCTCAAAATGTTTCCTTCACAAATGTCAAAGGTACCATGTATATTAAGCCCAGGATTGGAGGGAAAGCTCCTTATGTCAATTAGAAACAGATGTATCTTAACTGAATGCAGCTTGGAGGGTCCTATGTGAGGTTTCCCCAAATGGATTGTAGAACCAGCCCTCTTAGGCACCTCCTCTGTGAAGTCCTCTCTTACTTTTGTCGAATAGTGTTTGCCATTTCTTCCTCCGTGCTTCCATAGCACTGTATGCACAACCCATTATAACATTTATCTCTTTAGCTTTTGGTCTTCTAGTGATTTAGGGCTGCTATAACAAATATCAGAGACTGAGTGGCTTATAAACAACATAAATTTATTCCTCACAGTTCTGGAGGCTGGACCTCTGAGATCGGGGTGCCAACATGGCCAGGTTCTGCTGAGGGCCCTCTTCTGGATTTCAGACCCACCTTCTCATTTATACTCACATGGAGGAAAGAAAGCAAGAGCGCTCTCTGGAGTCTCTTTTATAAGGGCACTAATTCCATTCATGAAGGCTCCACCTTCATGACCTAATTACCGGTCAAGGACCATTCTCCTAATACCATCACACTGGGGGTTAGCATTTCAAGATATGAATTTGGCAGGGGGACACAAACATTCAGTCAATAGTAATCTCCTTAACCATCTTAGTTACTGGAGAACAGAGATTGCTTGTATCTTTGTATCTCTAGTGCTTACTTCCACAGTTTTTGGCATGTGGTTATTTTTCAATCATTTTTTTCCTGTGAGAATGAGCCAGGTTGGGCAGTACTCCTTCTGTGCTGGCAGCTCTCCAAGTCATATGCCTATGGTGGATAATACATGATAATTTCACTAAACTGAAGGTGGGTAGATTGCCCTGCCACAATTTTAGCTGTGGAGTGTTTTCTTGGGCTCCTCTGCTCTCATATAAGGGGATTACCCCTGGACTATCCTAATGCACTGTAGATTGACATCTCCCAAGGTCTTGGTTTCTCTGGCAAAAGTTGTCCCCAGGTTTCCAGGATCAAGATGGCTAAAGAGAAACCTCCAAGTCCCTCTACATGAATACCTAATTTTACAGCTATCCACACAAATAAGCACCTTCAGAAGAACAACAAAATCAGCTGAACAATCATAGTACCTAGTTTTATCATTATATCAAGGAAAGAGGCACTGAAGAGGGCAGAAAAGACAGTCTTGCATTGCCTACACCATCCCTCCCCATCCCCTGGCAGTGCTGCACCAGTGCACCAAGTGAAGAGAGAATCTGTGTGCTCAGGGGAGGCAGAGTAAGGTGATTGTTGGGCTTTGCATTGAAACTCAGGGCCATCCTGGCACAGGGGAACATAGCACAGGGCAGAATTCTGCCAGTGCCCATGGAGGGAGCATTTACACCAGCCCAGCCAAAGGCAAATCTTCTGCTCTGAAGCTCGAGTTCTGGCTAGCCTCACCACCAGCAGAAAAAGAGCAGACCGAGGCCTGGACTAAATTCATGAAGCAATCAGACCATAAAGGCTACAGTACTTGGGAAATTCCTAAGGCTATGCTGGCTTCGAGCCAGTGGATTTGGGGTGCATGTGACCCAGTGAGACACCAGCAGCTATGGCCAAGCCAGTGCCTGTGTCACCCCTCCCCCAACTACAGGCAGCATATCCCAGGGAGTTTTCTTTCACTTGGGGAAAGGAAGGCAAAGAGCTCAGAGGACTTTGTTTTGCAATTTGGGTACCAGCTCAGCCACAGTAAAATAAAGGCCCAAGAAGACTTTTGAGGCCCATGAGTACAGGACTTAGTTTCTGGATGCCATCTTTGGACCCACCTTTGGTCAGAAGGAAACATGCTGCCTTTAAGGGAAGGACTCAGTTTTGGCAGAATTCACCAAATGCTGACTAAAGAGCCCTTGGGTTTTGAATAAACATCAGAAGTAACCAGACAACAGTCACCACTGGCTTTGAGTGAGCCTGGGCTGGCTGCAGGTGTGACCTGGCACTGGAAGCCATGAGTGAGTGCTCACATCACTCCTCTCCCAACCCCAGAAGCCCTGCACAAGGAGTGAGGAGAGTAAGAGACTGTATGAAAATTCTGGGAATTCTACTGTATCTTACCCAGGCTCACCAAGGCGATACCACCAAGAGTCTGCAAGAGTCACAGCATTACTGGGTTTGGGGCACCCCTAGTGCTGATACAGCTTCAGTGACCAAAGACTTAGACCACAGCACTCTCTTCCCTTTGAATATCTGGAAAGCCTTCTCAAGAAGGACAGGTTCAAACAAGCCTAGTCTGTGAAGATTGAAATAAATACTTGACTCTTCAATGCCCAGACATCAACAAATATCCACAAGCATCATGAACATCCAGGAAGACATGACCTCACCAAATAAACTAAATAAGATACCAATTACCAATCCTGAGTGATGGAGACAGGTGATCTTTCAGAAAAAGAATTCAAAATAGTTGTTCTGAAGAAGCTCCAATGAACTTCAAGACAACACAGAGAAGGAATTCAGAAGCCTATTAGAAAAATTTAATAAAAAGATTGAAATAATAAAAAAAAGCAGACATTCTAGAGTTTAAGAATTCAATTGACAAACTGAGAAATGCATCAGAGTCTCTCAATAGCAGAACTGACCAAGCAGAAGAGAGAATTCGTGAGCTTAAAGACAGGCTATTTGAAAATACAGTCAAAAGAGAAAAAAGAACAAATAAGAATAAAGCGTGCCTACAAGATCTAGAAAATAGCCAGAAAGAGCAAATCTAAGAGTTATTGGCCTTAAAGAGGAAGTAGAGAGAGAAAGATTGAAGTAGAAAGTTTATGCAAAGAAATAATAACAGGAAACATACCAAACCTAGAGAAAGACATCAGTATTCAGGTACAAGAAGGTAACAGAACACCAAGCAGATTTAACCCATACAAAGCTACCTCGAGGCATTTAATAATTAAACCCCCAAAGGTCGCAGATAAAGAAAATATCCTAATGGAAGCAAGAAAAAATTTAAAAAATAGCATGTAAAGGAGCTCTGATATGTCTGGTAGCAGACGTCTCAGTGGAAACCTTCCAGGTCAGGAGAGAGAGGTATGACATGTTAAAAGTGCTAAAGGAAAAAAAACCTTAACCCTAGAATATTATATCCTTCTAAAATATCCTTCAAACATGAAGGAGAAATAAAGACTATCCCAGACAGACAAAAGGTGAGGGATTTCATCAATGCCAGATCTGTCCTAAAAGTAATGCTAAAAGGAGATTTTTAATCTGAAAGGAAAGGATGTTAATGAACAATAAGAAACCTTCTGAAAGTGTACAACTTATTAGTAACAGTAAGGACACAAACATAGCATACTTTATTACAGTGTATAAAACCACTTATATCTTGAGTAGGAAGACAAAAAGACAAACCTATCAAAAATAACAAAAACAAATTTTTGAAAGATAGATGGTATAAAAAGATATGGATGGAAACAACAAAATGTTAAAAAGTGGGAGGGGATGGAACTAAAGTGTAGAATTTCTGTTAGATTTCTTTCTGCTTGTTTGTTTGTAAACAATGTTGTCATAT
This sequence comes from Avahi laniger, assembly GCA_963575035.1. Lineage (NCBI taxonomy): Eukaryota > Metazoa > Chordata > Mammalia > Primates > Indriidae > Avahi > Avahi laniger. The sequence goes on from CAUYSK010084779.1 coordinate 76,942, forward strand.
GTTTAAAATAATTAGTTATAAAATGTTTTCTGCAAATTTCATGGTAACCTCAAATCAAAAAACTTGCAACAGATATACAAAAAATAAAAAGCAAGAAATTAAAACACACTACCAGAGAAAATAACTTTTAACAAAGGAAGACAGGAAGGAAGTAAAAAAACAAAGAGAGGACCACAAAACAACCAGAAATCAAATATAGCATGGCAGTAGCAAGTCTTTATCTATCAATAATAGCATTGAATATGAATGGACTAAACTCTCCAATCAAAAGACATAGAGTGGCTGAATGGATAGAAAAAACAAGAGCCAACTATATGTTGTCTGCAAGAAACACATTTTACCTATAAAGACACATTCAGACTGAAAACAAAGCTATAGGAAAAGATATTCTATTCAAATGGAAACCAAAAAAGAGCAGGAGTAGCTATACTTCTATCTGATAAAATAGATTTCAAGACAAAACTGTAAAAAGAGACAAAGAAGGTCATTATATAATAGCAAAGGGGTCGATACAGCAAGAGGATATAACAATCCTAAATACATATGCACCCAACACTGGAGCACCCAGATATATAAAGCAAAATGTTATCAGAGCTAAAGAGAGAGATATAGTCCAATACAATAATCCTTGGAGATTTCAACACACCACTTTCAGGATTGGACAGATCATCAAGACAGAAAATCAACAAGGAAACATTGGACTTAATCTGCACTATAGATCAAATGGACTTAATAGATATTTACAGAACTTTTAATCCAACAGCTGCCAAATTCACATTCTCTTCAGCTCATGGATCATTTGCAAGCATATATCATATGTTAGGCCACAAAACAAGCCTCAAAAAATTGAAATTATACCAATTATTTTCTCTGTCCACAATGGAATAAAACTAGAAATCAATAACAAGAGGAACATAGAAATTAAACAATATGCTCCTGAATGACCAATGGGTCAATGAAGAGATTAAGAAGGACATTAAAAATTTCTCAAAACAAATGAAAATGAAAACACAACATATCAAAACCTATGGGATACAGCAAAAAGCAGTAATAAGAGGAAAGTTTATAGCAATAAGTTCCTACCTCAAAAAAGTAGAAAAGCTGCAAATAAACAACCTGATGATGCATCTCAAAGAACTAGAAAAACAAGAGCAAACCAAATTCAAAATTAGTAAAAGAAAAGAAATAATAAATATCAGAGCAGAAATAAATGCAATTGAAACAAAAAAATAAAAAAAACAAATAAAACAAAATGTTGGGTTTTTTAAAAGATAAACAAAATAGACACATCTTTAACCAGACCTCCCCCCCAAAAAAATGACTCAAATAAAGAAAATCAGAGATGAAAAAAGAGACATTGGAACTGAATCTGCAGAAATTGAAAGGATCATTAGAGACTACTGTGAACAACTATATGCCAGTGAATTGGAAAACTGAGAAGAAATGGACAAATTCCTAGATACATACAACCTACCAAGATTGAACCAGGAAGAAATTCAAAACCTAAATAAGCCAATGACAAGTATGAGATAGAAGGAGTAATAAAATGATTCCCATAAAAGAAAAGTCCAGAACCTGATGGCTTCACTGCTGAATTCTTCCAAACATTCACAGAGGAACTAATACCAATCCTACTTAAACTATTCCATAAAATTGAGGAGGAGGGGATACTCCCAAACTCCTTCTATCGAGGCTTGTTTCACCCTGATATTAAAACCAGGCAAAAACACATACATGCACACACAAAATAGGCCAATATCTCTGACGAACATTGATGCAAAAATCTTCAACAAAATACTAGCAAACCAAATTCAGCAACACATTAAAAAGATTATTTATCATGTTCAAGTAAGATTCATCCCAGGGATACAAGGACGGTTCAACATACTCAGATCAATCAATTTGATGTATTATGTCAACGAAATGAAAGACAGAAACCATATGATCATTTCAATTGATGCTGAAAAAGCATTTGATAAAATTCAACATCTCTTTATGATAAAAACTCTCAAAAAACTGGGTATAGAAAGGAACTTACCTGAACATGATAAAAGTCTTATATGACATAACCACAGAGAGTCTCATATTGAATGGGGAAAAACTGAAAGCCTTTCCCTCTAAGATGTGGAATAAGACAAAGATGCCCACTCTCACCACCTTTATTCAACGTAGTACTGGAAGTTCTAGGTAGGGCAATCAGGCAAAAGAAAGAAAGAGCATCCAAATTGGAAAGGAAGAAGTAACACTGTACTGGTTTGTGGTCAATATAATCTTATATCTATCTAGAGGAACCTAAAGACTCCACCCAAAAACTATTAGAATTGATACACAAATTCAGCAAAGTTGCAGGGCACAAAATCAACATATAAAAATCAGTAGTATTTCTGTATGCCAACAGTAAACAATCTGACAAAGAATCCAAGAAAGTAATCCCATTTACAATAGCTACAAATAAAATAAAATACCTAGGAATAAGCTTTACCAAGGAAGTGAAAAATTTCTATAATGAAAACTATAAAACATGGATGACAGAAGTTGAAGAAGGTACAAAAAAATGGAAAGATATTCCATGCTCATGGATCAGAAGAATCAATATTATTAAAATGTCCATACTACCCAAAGTGATCTATAGGTTTAATGCAATCTCCATCAAAATACCAATGACATTCCTCACAGAAATACAAAAAATAATCCTAAAATTTATATGGAACCACAAAAGACCCAGAATAGCCAAAGGTTGTCCCTAAGTCATGACCTCTTTATGTGTCCTGCTGTTGGTAGATGTCATAGAAATCTAGCAAATAGCCAACCAGCACACCACCAAGACTGCCCGAGCAGGATTTATTAAAAACAAATTCTCAGACCTGGCAAAGTGGCTCATTCCTGTAATCCTATCACTTTGGGAGCCTGAGGTGGGAGGATTGCCTGAGGCCAGGATTTCCAGACCAGCCTGAGCAACAAAGCAAGACTCCTCTCTACAAAAAATAGAAAAATTAGCTGGATGCCATGGGGCATGCGTGCAGTCCTAGCTACTTGGGAGGCTGAGGGAGGAGGATCACTTGACCCCAGAAGTTTGAGGTTGCAATAAGTTATGATGATGCCACTGCACTCCAATCTGGGCAACAGAGCAAGAATCTGCCTCAAAAAAAAAAAAAATCTCAAAAATAACAATAGTAAATGTGCCATTGTCCCACAGCCTGTCACATCCTGGGGTAGTACACAGAGAATTCCAAAAATCTGGGTGTTAGTCTCCAGAAAAGGAAGCTCAGACCTTGGAACTGAGTGGCTGGGACATACCAGCCCCTCCCCTGGCACTATCAGCACTGAGATCCAATAGCCGCATAATGGGTGGAATCGTAACTGCAACCCTGATCCAGCAGCCAAGCACTCATGGTTAAGGAAGCACTCATGCTTTCTGCACGTGGTTTTGGCTTTCTTGATTGTAAATACAGTGCTTATCAGATCCTACTTCTTCTAGTACATTATCAAATATGAGAATAAGTGGGTAAAATAGCAGAATGAATAGTCTGTAATAGGAAGCTATACTTATTACCTCCATTTTTAAAATATTGATTAATCCAATAAAGATGAATTTATAAATGAAAACCATATGATAGATGTCTGTTTTCCACATTTACTTTATTCTTTATCCCATTCAGGAATTAGTAGGCTGAATGATGGTTGAGATTGCAGTAATTTGGAAGACTCTGTTTTGGTTTGGGTTTTCAAGAGTTGCTTGCTGATAAGAATATTTTAACCCTGATTTTCTCATTAATCTTTCTAAATTGTTCAGATAATAGATATTGTTCCCACAGACTGTCTAACCAAACACTCATTAATTTTCTGCCTACTCTTTAAGAAGAAACCATTCTTTAGCTGTCTTAAGAGCATTTAGCAGTAGAAAAAGCTATTCTTTTCTGTGCAAGATGTTTGGCCCTTGAAAAAAATCTTTTCAAGGCAAAAGCAGAATCTTCATGATTTCTATAGTGAAGACTTATTCTCTTGGTTTTGGTTTCTAATGCAATCCTCCAGTAAAAGGAACCAGGGCTCATTAGAAAACTGACTGATTCTAAGGCTATGACAGGAAATATACAAAGTAAGCCCAGAGCATCTTGTAGTACCAGAAAATAAGGAAGCGCTCAAAGAATAAAAGGATGAGGACATGTCGAAGAACACAGGAGCCAACTTGGAAGACTCCTCAATGGCCAAAGCAGTGACAATTGGAGTAACAAAATAAATAATATAATATTGGATGTCCAACCCAAAATGTAAAATAAATATATGTCAGTTCTTATCAATAATTGATTAAATCAGTAAATGGAAAAGAACAGACATGTCTTCCTTACAGAGGAATTCCAGAGAATACATGTAGATACTCTCTCTTCCAGGAGATGGAGCTTAGTCACCCCCATCCCACCCTCTTGAGCATGAGTTGGGCGAACTGAATCACTTAGCGAACAGAGCATGGAAAGGGAAAAACTAGTTCGGGCTGCTATGTATGACAAGTTACCATAGACCAGCTGGCTTAAAAAACAAACACTAATTTTACAGAGTTCTGGAGGCTGGAAGTCTGAGATCATGGTGCTGGCATGGTCAGGCTCTGGTGAGGGCCCTCTTCCGGGTTGCAGACTGCTTGTGGCAGAAAAAGACTTAGAGAGCTCTCTGAGGTCTCTTTTACAGAGCCACTAATTTCGTTCATGAAGCTCCACCCTTATGATATAATCACTCCCCCAAGGTGCACCTTCTAAGAGCATCACATTGGGTGTTAGTATATTAATATATGAATTTTCAGGGGAACACAGACATCCAGTTCATAACACCCTCTAATAATAGTGTTGTGAGAGGGGCACTTGACTTCTATAACATTCTCCTCAGAACTCTAATCTCCAGTTTAACCATGACAAAACATCAGACAAATCCACACTGAAGGATGTTCTATAAAACACCCCCCGCAAGAACTCCTCAAAAATTGTCAATGTCATTAAAAACCAGGAAAGTCTCAGAAACTATCAGATCTAAGAGGAGCCTAAGGAGACATGACGAAATGTAATGTATCTTGTATGAGTTACTGAAGCAGAAAAATGGACTTTAGGGAAAAACTAGTGAAATCAAATAAAGTGTGGAGTTTAGTTAATAGTAATGAACAAATATCGATTCCTTAGTTGTAACAAATGTACTATAGTAACGTAAGAGGTTAACAAAGGCAGAAACTGAATGAAGGGTATACAGGAACTCTTTGTACCAGTACCATATTTTCAACTTTTCTGTAGGTCTAAAACTATTGTAAAATAGTTTATTTACATTTTTTTAGAAGTAAATGCTACTCGATAGTTTATGTGAAGGTGTTTATAGCCACTTGACTGAGAGCAGGCGGGAGCACAGCCCCTAAAACAAGGCTCAGTATATAGCAAGCAGTCAACAATCTCTATTGAATAAATTTAATAACTATAAAGTATTTATATATAATATAATTTATTTATTTGCAATTAAAAAGAGTTTTAAAAATCTTTAAATGTTAAGGTTCCAGGAGAAATTACTCAAAGGAGGGAAAAAAAAACAATGTTTTCATTTACTAAAAGTTTCCAAAAGATATTCAAACCAGGGATAATTTAAGGAAAGTTACTGAGGAGGAGGCATATGCAATCAGTTAGCAAGCTGCCCAGCCAAACGGAACATTGCTGTAAGGGAAAATGGAGAGGATCTGATTAAAAGTAGGTATGTTTTCTTTTGTGAACTTTAAAAATTGATACCATTTCCTCCTTTGCCTCTTGTTTGTTGTGGTGAGCTCTACTCTTCTTGCTTTGTCTTGTTTTCTTTTCTTTATATATATATATATATATATATATGTTTTTTTCTTGTGCTCTTTCTCACATTTCATTTTTCTTCTCACTACTCTGATTATCTTCTATTTTTTCTTTTCATTTTTTATGATCTGGCAGCCCCACACTGAAGGTTGATTCACTTTCATGTGAATTACTCAGCCACTCCTCTTCTGTTCTCAGGCACTTGACTGGGGCCTTCCTACTGCTTATTAGCATTTTCTCTAGGGACATTTGCATGCATTTATGAGCTACTTTGTGATTCACTCTTGGTGTATTGTCTATATCTGAAAACAGATGCAGCTCATTGGGCCTGTTAATTCACAAATCTGGAAAATATTGTAGACTTCAGTGGCAGAGCTTATTTTCTGTGAGTAAAGTGACATAACTCGTCCTCATTTAAAATATCTGAGAGCGGAATTATGTAGGAAAAAAATTATCCTGCCAAACATTTTTATCCTTTTCTTTGGAATGCATTTTTTAAGACTTCATCAATTTTCATAACATGTTATTGCCCAAGAAGTCAGAAAACTCGGTTTCTGCTCTCCTACCTGGGGACTCCAGGCAAGTCACGCAATCCTTTAAGTTCCTGTGTGGCTGGTTGTAAAGTGGAAATAATCTATAATAACTTACATGACCCAAAAGACAGTCCATCGCTATTATGGCCAGATGGCCCTTCCAGATATAAAATCTATGATTTTAAGTTTAAATCATCAGTATTTGAGGTACAACTTCTATGCATACTTCACTTTGCAAATCCATAAAGAAAAAGAAAAATATAAGATATGATCTTTGCCTTCCGTGAATTTTCCATTTGGTTTGGGATGTAAGACACTCACTTAACATAGCTAAAAACATTGTGATGAAGTATATATTTGAATATATGAGTCATCTAGATAGTAAGAGCTATGAGATTTGGAAAGGTTAGAGATCACTGAGGGCTGAATTAGTTTCTAAGGATCTTCTGGTTGGGAAACCAGCATGAGAAAAAGCAAAAGTAATGTAAGCTTTGCTCTCAGGTAGAATCTGATTCAGATACTGGTTCTGTGATACAGTGGCTGTGTGACCTTGGACCAATTATGCTTCTCTTACTTGGATGGAGATAATAATAAAGTCTTTGAATCTAATAATAATAGAGATAATAATAAAGTCTTTACTGGATACAAGTAAAGACCTGTTGTTGCTCATTGAAATTCAGATAACACTTAGCCCCAATCACATAATTTTCCACCCAGTTCGTGGACTTATTTTTTCCTCCTATAAGAACAAATCTTCAATTTCATGATTTCTGTCAATAGAAAAAAACATGATTTGAAAGGTAAAAATCATTTTCTCTGTTATAATATCTTGTAGTCAAAAATAAGTGTAAAGTATAATTGAAAACCCACAATTGTAAAGGTAACTTCATCTAATATACATTGATCATGCTGCCATTTTTAGCATTTTGGATATCAAATGATAACCAAATTCTTTATGCATTCTTTTCTTCATTCATCCAATGTTTATAATGTTGTATGGAGGATACAAAGATAAATTATACAAAAGTTCTGGCCTGTAGGAGTTTACTAAGTCAATTTAAAGATATAGGAACATAAGTAGGCCACTATAATTCAATAATTTAAAATGCTAACATATATAGGAACAGGGAGCCTTGTCTAAGGCTGAAAGGTACTGATTCTGCTTGAGGCTCTCTGTCTCGACTTCCCAGAGCCAGACCGTTAAATCTGAGTAGGCAGATGGGCAGGGAAGAACATTCCAGAGATAAGAAATAGTAATGCCAAGTCCTGGAGAAGAATAGAGGGTGTAGCATATTCAGGCAACAAGAGAAAGTTTCTTGCAGTTAGAATTCAACATGAGAGAGAAAGGCAAAAAAAGGCCTGAGGATATGGCCCAATTTGTAAAAACCTTCATAGACTAAATTTAAAAAGTTGGGGCTTTTCTTTTTTTATAATAGTTGGCAGCCAGAGTGATGTGACTCAATTTGTTTTCAGGATTATAACTTGATCAGCATTTGGAAGGATAATTTGCAAGAGAAGAGATTTCTTAATTAGTGCCTCACTAATTAGAGGAACTACTTAGGAAACCTGTAATAATCCCTTTAAGGGCTGATGTGGCCTTTTCTAAGGAAATGCTACTGGGGATATAGAAGGAATATTTTTTCCCAGGAAAAATAGGATTTTATGTCCAATCAGATAGTGGGCAGGTGGCAGACGTAAGGAGTTAAGGATAACTAGGAAATTCAGGGAGCTTTGGGCCCCACCGCTCAAATTTGGTGCCCCCAGGGTGATGATGCAGACATTTGGCCTTATCGTACTTGGCCTTCAGTTCTGTCCTACCTCTGACACCAGATTTCAACCTTAGCTGAAGTATTAAATCTTGTAGAGTCATGTTCCACTTAATGACAGGTATGTGTTCTGAAAACTGCGTTGTCAGGCAACATCAGAGAGTGTACTCACACAAACCTAGATGGAATAGCCTACTACACACCTAGGCTATGTGGTATGGCCTATTGCCCCCTAGGCTACACACCTGTACAGCATGTTTCCATATACTGGATACTGGATACTGTAGGCAATTGTAACACAATGGTGAGTATTTGTGTATCTAGACATATCTAAACATAGAAAAAGTTCAAATATGGGATTATAATCTTATGGGACCTTTGTGATATACGCAGTCAGCCATTGACCTAAATGTGTTTCTGTGGCACATGACTGCACTTGCTTATGTCAGCTCACTGCTGCTCCAGCATGCCTGTGACCACTGCCTAACCTCTGCACCTGGACATGGCACTTCTAACTTTGGAGGTCTAGATGCCCTTGAGAGTATTGGAGAGTACAAGAGAAGGATTTGGGAGGCAAGGTATGATGAGGAGAAGGGAAGGAGATGCTCTGGGTTTTAGCTATGTCCTCTCTCTAAAGTCAAACACATTAATAATGTACCAGTTCAAATGGAAATGGGGCTGGCTTGTCAGTTACTCTATAGACAAATGCGATCACAGGCCTCTGAGTCTGCTAATGACAAACCCCAGTCATAACTCTATGCTTATTAGTAATTCATGTATTTGAGCCTCAGACTTTTAAAGAAGACCAAAGTGTATGTTCGGATGGCAAGTGCAAAATCAGTTTTGGTCATGTAATTTATGTTACTACTGAGATATAAGACTAAGCAAAATAGTCACAGAACCATTTTTTGTTACATTGTTATTTGCACAATAAAGTGATAATTCTCTTTTATTTTCATTGCCACCCTTCCTTGTCCAAGAAGCTCTGATATTTACATTCTTACAATCTATAATTGGCTCCATGAACAAATTTCAATGACCCCTATATGTTTTTTATAATCCTCTCCCTTAACTAACTACTTGACTTTTTGAGCTGTTTCTCAGAAATGATGGATTTTCTTGAAGACAAAGGAATTGGAAGGCCCCCGGCCAGGACTCATCATCCTCCTCAACCTGCCCCAAGGAATGCGGCCCCTCTTTGAAAAGCCTCATGATCTTCATTAGTTGGAGAGACAGATTTGAGGCAGCTTCCCTGGACGTCTGTCATAATAAAAATTTCTTTCTTCCTCGGCAATCTTCATTGTCTCAACAATTGGATCTTTGTGCGATGAGCAATTGGACCTAGACCAAAACCTCCTTATAGCATAGACAACAAATCTATTACCTTTAAAAAAAAAATAAGTCAATCAGTGTTTTAGCAATCTGTCTTAAAACAAAATAATAATTTCTTACACATCTTCAATTTGGATAGTGAAGCATAGGATTCACAGTTGGTTGAGTAGAATAGTAGAGACATTTCACAATGTAATTATTCCCTTTATATGCACAAAATGATGATTTCATTTTCCTACTGTTGAAGCACATTTCCTTTCCCGATGGAGAAATGATAGTAATACATCACTTTCCTTCATCCAACTTACTCTTTTTTTTTTCTTTTTTGAGACACAGTCTCACTGTGTTGCCCGGGCTAGAGTGCCGTGGCATCATCCTAGCTCACAGCAATCTCAATCTCCTGGGCTCAAGCAATCCTCCTGCCTCAGCCTCCCTGGTAGCTGGGACTACAGGCATACGTCACCATGCCCGGTTAATTTTTTCTATATTTAGTTGTTTGGCCAATTTCTTTCTATT